>BQNB010096854.1:0-25525 GCA_026074375.1 Tanacetum coccineum | reverse complement strand
TCCAGGTCATGAAATACAAGCATGTGGGTACCCTATAAATGGGACAATGTGTTGTGCTTTCAGGTTGGTTCACCACCATCAAGATGGATCAATTAGCTACATTGAAGGAGCGACGAATCCTGTGTACATTGTCACTGCCGATGATGTAGATACATATATTGACGTAGAAGTCCAACCGATAGATGGCAGATACAGGATGGGAAAGCTCGTAAAAACTTTACTAACGAAGGCCAGAAGATCATTTGTGACCATATTATGCTTGGTGAAATTCAACAAAACTTTAACCTAGGCCATGCGAGATTTAATGTGTCTCTTTGGAAGAGCTTTTCTGATATTTGGGTACCAGCAGATCAAAAGTAGTAGTTACAAAATTAAAATTAATGGACCTAATGGCAATATTATCTATAATGAGAAGTATACATCAAACATAGTTTCGGTATGTTTGGCGAGGGGCTTATTAGGGGCATATCGGGCATTAAGTTTTTAAAATAAGTCGGCTTATAAAATAGGTCTAGTTTATCACGCGAGCCTATGAAAGGGCTTATAAGTCATAAGTCTCTATAAGCCCCAACCCCATAAAAGAGGCAAAAAACTTTAGACCGGGGCTTTTGAACCGTAAATTACTTATTTACCCACAAAAAAATCTAACATATACTAAAAACTCATTTAATTATGGCTTTTTTAGTAATTTTGTAATAATAAGCCTCATTCTTAACCCATTTGCTCATGTCATACATATATTTATACGGCTAGAAATACGTGAGCCTACGGGGTCACATACGTATACACTTAGATATCAATCTATTATTATTTATAATAATATGATTGTATATTTATTATATATATTAATATATGATCCAACGGTAGAATACTAACGGCCGTTAGTTAGTTCGTTTATGAATAATTAACTATAAGGCTTTTTAATTAATGTGTAATTAAAAGTAATTATCCATAAATGTTAAAAAAGTCAAAAAATCAACACCAAGGGATGTTTGGATGGGGGGACGATCTGACTAAGCCCAAGGGATGATGGGTTGGGTTTTTAGGGGGGGGGGGGGTATTGGGTTGGAGTTTTATGAATACGCGGTTTTCCCTAAGCTAAGTGTTTTAGGTTAACCTAATTCATCTAGTATGAATATGGGATAACCTAGCTCATTATTTAAATCCCTCTCTTCCTCTCCTCTTTGTGGTCGGCGAAATAAACACCCCTTGTAAGGGAGTTTGGTTTTTGACTACTTCTAGTATTCTCTTGTTCATTGGTTCGAAGAACTAACATTCGAGTGGTGTTGGTTAACGTGTAGTGTGGATACACGTAGAGGTTGCTTATTTTAGCAACTCAAGGGTTTTAGTTTCGCACGTTTAACACACGTGCGTGTTCTCGAAGAAAGTCTTGTTTCTTCACTAGCTTGGTTGCTAGAGGTATATATTTCCTTTTATGTTTTTTATATTGATTATAGTTTCTATATGTGTTTAATTTCCCTTGTGTAGCTCGTAGAATATTATGTATAATATTAGGTTTATTAGATAACCATTTCCAACAGTGGCATCACGAGCCGTTCATATAGCTTTATAATTACATAAAAACGGTAAAAACGACCAAAAAATGCATATTTTGTGATAATTTCTTGTCTTTTATGTGTACTCTAATTTAGGAAAATATTTAGTGAAATATATTCATCCTAAATATCACATAAAATCTGGAAATTAAAACATGGTTAATGTTTTTACATTATTTAAATACGCTTATTGATAACGCCTTAAATATACATGTTTTCGGCGGCGTTATTTATATATATTTGATCATTTCTCGTGAACTTTTGGTACTTAATCAAGTATTTTTGCTGTTATATGTTTAGGTACACCCCCCCCCCACCCCCCTTGTCGTGGCAAGAATTACGGAGAATACACGAAGAATTGACGCCTTAACCGAAGAAGTAACTCAAGCTGAATGCTTCCGACCACATGTCACTGTTTTGCCCAGTAACTCGGGTATACAAACTAGTTTTAGTTGGTTCAGCGGCCGTTGAAAGAGAATTCAATTATCTACAACCATGAAAAAGGCCAAGTGCTAAAAAGTGCCCAAAGTGCGGCGGTTTTACCTAAAGTGCGGCGCACTTTTGAGGCGATGGAGAAAATTAAAGGCAATTAAATGAAGTGTGCATTAACTCCCGAAGTGCGACGCACAAATAAGTTTGTGCCGCGGTTTTTGGCCCCTGAAAAGCCTATAAATACCATCCTAGGCTCTCTCATTTCATACACTCTCACACAAATCATTCTAGTTCGTTTAGAACACTTAAAATAGGGATTTTTGGTGATCTTGACTTGACAAACCAAGGATCCAAACACCCCTTCAAACCACCATCACCACCATCGACTACCACCACTCTTCACCATCAATTTCCAGATTTTAATCCATCTAAGGAAGTAGCATTGAAGTGTAATTTGAATCTATAAGCGATTATGACAGAATTGTTCATAGTTTCTGGGTTTACTTTGAATATAATATAGTTTTCGTTGGGAAAACTTGTGAAATCATCAAAAATTTGCTCTTAAAGTTGGTATAAATCTTGTTTATCTTTTGAATATGATCTTTAATGAATTCATGATGAATGTTATGTGTTTTGTTACTTCTTTGATCATGGAGAAGTCATCTTGTGTATGTTTGGGCAATATGTGATCTTGAATATAGAGTGTTTGGATATTTGTTTATTGAATTGGTTAAACATATTTTATACAAGAATATAGGCCAAAAGGATTCTTTATATATGTGTTCCACCATTCCACTTATTATATTGGTTATAATAACTTATAAAAGCCAAAAGGATTTGTTGTTATTAACTAGTATATTCACTTGTTACATTTAAAGGCCGAAAGGATTTGTAACTTGTGAAATCTTTATTCTCAAAACTTGTAAACACTATCCTAAACACTTCATTGTCATAGTGATCATTCCCTAAACAAACATATTTTAATCATTTACTTGAGTCATCCTTTTATCCGATATATGCACGATTTGGTTAATTTGATCCGTGACAATCTTATTAACCTTAGCACTTTAATTACGAACTGTGAAGACTTCAATTCCCATGGAATGACCCAGACTTACCTAATACTATATTACACTCGAATATGGTATACTTGCCCGAATGTTGTGTTTTTAGTCAAAATCGTTATTTCTAGTTATTATAAATTTAAAGCTTGTGAAAATATACATCAAGTTTTTGGCGCCGTTGCCGGGGAATTGTTTAAGTTGTTATCAATTTGTTTGTTTGAATTTGGTGCTATTTTGTTTCTTATCAAGGTATTTATTGTTTTGCAATACAAAATTTGCAAACTCGCCGTACAGTTTTCTTGCAAACTGAACCAAAAATCGTTTTTTCTTCAGGAAGTACGCCACACATTATATTTGCGCGCCGGTTTTCCTGAAAACCCAGGAAGTATGCCGTACTTTACCCAAGTATGCCGCACTTTCTGCAGACATTTCACCAGCAGAATCAGAGTTAAACAAAAAGCCAAAACTGCTTTTGTCAGGATTTATAATCATCTGATTATATTACCTTGTAAATGTTTTCATATTTAGTTTATTCAAAAAAAACCAAAAAAAGAAAGAAAAACACAAAATTTCCAGAAAAGCCGGCACACTTTTCTTAAAGTACGCCGCCCCCTATCCATCAGAATTTTTTTTATCTATTTATCCTTATTTTCTATATATATATATATAATAAAAAACTAAAATATATCTAATATATATAAAAATATATGAAAATAATTTATTTTATTTTGAATATTATTCTATTAGCCTTAATTATATATATATAAATGTCTTTTTGCAAAATGCTTAACGTATGTATAAATCCCCTATCTTTCGGAGAACAACTAGTAAGTCTAATATATAAATTAAATAAAAATTTAATAAAAAGGTCTTGTAAATTTAAAATTATAGAATCCATTCAGATCGAATCACACAAATCTTTCACCGAACATTCTATTGTTAATGAATTTGTCATCATAAATATACCTGAAGAGGATGTCGAACTCCAACCAAATTTACCGCTCCAAGAAATAATAATTCTCGATCCCGATGATCAACCTATGTGGGAAAATACTAAGACTGTAGCACCGACTCCTAATTCTGCCATTGTTCAAATCACTGTTGATGACAACTTTGTTATCAATAGTACCCACTTGAAAATGATTTGAGAAAATAAATTCGATGGTATTCAGCGGGCCGATCCGCATGACCACATCCGTGAGTTCCTCGCAATCTGCGACATGTTCAAATATGGTGAAACTCAAAGCGAAGCTGTTAAGCTTTTGATTTTTCCCTTTTCCTTGTGCGATAAAGCTAAAACCTGGTTTAATGAACTTAATGAAGAGTCTATAACATCGTGGGAACAAATGAGAAAATATTTTATAAACAGATTCTTTCCACCTTCGTTATTTAACCGTCTTTTGCTTGAAATCAAAATTTTCTCTCAAAACGTATGTGAAAGTCTAACCGAAGCCTGGTTACGTCTGAAGAACATGTTTCAAAAATGCCATGGGCACGGTCTAACCAAAGGAGCTATTATTTAAATATTCTATCACGGTCTAGACGAACCCACTCAAGGAATGTTGAATGAAACAGCCGGAGGGATCTTCCTTTACAAAAGTCCTAATCAAGCTTTTCAATTTCTTAAGGACAAAGTCCTTTTCAAACTTGATTGGTCCACTGAATCTCAAAACGAACAACATCAAAAATTTGTTGCTTTCGCCGATAGAGGTAATAGTAATGATGATAATTCCCGATTAATGGAAACATTGGAAGCTCTAACTATAAAAATGGATTCTAAATTTCAGAGCTTAAAAGAAGAGATGCATGAGATGCGTAAGAATTATAATAACCGTGGAGCTGACTACGCTTCTAAAAACGATGACACGCCGATGTGTGAACGTCATGAAGTAAATTACATCCAATTTGAAGGTTATCAAAACCGAGATTCTCATGATTCGAATTCTCTCCAATCACATTCTGAACAACTCCAATCAAAAAATGATCCCGAGAAATCGCTCACTGAATTAAACAATGATGTGAAAAATGATCTCGAAGATTTCAAAAGATGTATCTGTAGCATGAGAACTGTTCATGATAAACTTTTTGACAGGGACGATCAATCTAAAACAGATCTTGAAAAATCAATCACTAAATTCTTGGATGGTCAAAGAGTTTCAAATATGTTTGTCAAGAACAATGTTAACGATATGATTATAAAAATGAATCAAAACAAAAAGAATTTCCAAACTATATTTAAAAAAATGGAAAGAAAAATAGATGAGTGGTCGAAGTCTCAAAACGTATCTTCAGAACAGACCGATAGGGGTGAACCACCACCTCCTCCTCAAGCTCACACCCGAGCAAGTGAATGCTGTATTCATCGAGAGTGGAAAGTCTGATGATTCTCTAAAAATTCAAAAAGATCCACCACCTCCTATCATCGTTAACAATAAAACTGAAAAAGATAAACCTATTAAGACATCAAAAAAGGGCTATCACGTGGTAAAAACAAATGAATATCCATACCGTGAGTACATTCCAAAAATACCATACCCTCAAGCTTTTAAAGTGGATCATCCCCACTTGAACCGTATCATGAAGGAATCTTAAATCGAGTTAAGTATAATAATAATAATATTAGTAATAGTTAATAATAATAATAGACCTATAAAAAAAACTAAAACTAATATGTATATATATATATATATATACACTCTCATACAAATCATTCTAGTTCGTTTAGAACACTTAAAATAGGGATTTTTGGTGATCTTGGCTTGACAAACCAAGGATCCAAACACCCCTTCAAACCACCATCACCACCATCGACTACCATCACTCTCCACCATCAATTTCCAGATTTTAATCCATCTAAGGAAGTAGCATTGAAGTGTAATTCGAATCTATAAGCGATTGTGACAGAATTGTTCATAGTTTCCGAGTCTACTTTGAATATAATATAGTTTTCGTTGGGAAAACTTGTTAAATCATCAAACATTTTCTCTTGAAGTTGGTATAAAACTTATTTATCTTTTGAATATGATCTTTACTGAATTCATGATGAATGTTATGTGTTTTGTTACTACTTTGATCATGGAGTAGTCATCTTGTGTTTGTTTGGGCAATATATGATCTTGGATATGGAGTGTTAGGATACTTGTTTATTGAATTGGTTAAATATATTTTATACAAGAATATAGGCCGAAAGGATTCTTTATATATGTGTTCCACCATTCCACTTATTATATTGGTTATAATAACTTATAAAGGCCGAAAGGATTTGTTGTTATTAAACTAGGTATCATTCTCTATTGTTACATTTAAAGACCGAAAGGATTTTTAACTTGTGAAATCTTTATTCTCAAAACTTGTAAACACTATCCTAAACATTTCATTGTCATAGTGATCATTGACTAAACAAACATACTTTAATCATCCTTTTATCTGATATATCCATGATTTGGTTAATTTGATCTGAGACAATCTTATTAACCTTAGCACTTTAATTACGAACTGTGAAGACTTTAATTTCCATGGAACGACCTGGACTTACCTAATACTATATTACACTTGAATAGGGTATACTTTCCCGAATGTTGTGTTTTTAGTCAAAATTGGTATTTCTAGTTATTATAAATTTAAAGCTTGTGAAAACACACATCAGTCTTTGAATACACCAAGATGTCATCAATGAACACTATGACAAATCTGTCCAAATACTCATGAAAGACACGATTAATTAAATCCATAAAAATAGCCGGAGCATTAGACAATCCAAACGGCATCACAAGAAACTCATGATGACCATAACAGGTGTGAAAAGCTATTTTGGAAACATCTTGCTCCTTTACACGCAACTGATGATAACTACGACCTAAATCAATTCTTGGAAAAACTTAGGCACCTGAAGTTGATCAAACAGATCATCGATTCGTGGAAGTGGATATTTGTTTCTCACTGTAATATGATTCGGTTCCCTATAATCAATAAACAACCTAATACTACTATCATTCCTCTTCACAAATAAAACTGACGTGCCCCACGAAGATACACTTGGTGGAATAAAACCACGTTCTAGTAGTTCTTGAAGTTGATCTTTTAGTTCTTTCAATTCAATTGGCGCCATTCTATACGGAGCTTTAGAAATGGGTTGAGCAACATGAATTAATTCAATAGTGAATTTGACTTCACGCTCAGGTGGTAATCCCGGCAATTCATCAGGAAATATATCAGGAAAATTTTGAACTATTGGATGACTCTCGAGGCGAGGTCCATCCAACGAAGTGTATTTAATTGATGCCAAGAAACCTTCACAACCATGAGAAATTAACGTTCGAGCTTTAAGCGCAGAGGTGATTTTAATGGGCTTACCAGGTCGGGAACCATGGTAAATGAATTCAGGATTGTTCAAATCGCCAAAGATAACACGTTTCGTATGACAGTCGATAGTAGCTCGATGCTCAGTCAACCAATCAAAATCACTTATTTCCAAAGGAAGCAAATTAGCAGAACGAATGTCTTAACCAAATCATAACGGATAACGCCTAAACTCATGACTAATAACCACAATATTTCCCATAGGCATTAAAAAAATAGATAACGCGTGACCTAATAGTGTAGACGGAACTTTAAGATGTTTAGCAAATGTAAGAGGAACCGCAAAATGCGTCGAACCAATACCAAATAGAACAAACACATAACGATCGTACATATACGATCTCTCGAAACAAATGAAAAAGTTTCCAGAATGGACGAAGAGGCATCTAACCGATTGATAAACGAATCAACAAAGACAATACAGAGATTAAGATCGAAATTCAAAAGAGTGTGACTAAATTAAAAATGAAACCTAAATGTCTACCCAATCCTCATAGGTCATAACCTAAGTTTTACAGGGCAAACCTGCAGCTCTGATACCATAACTGTAACACCCCACCCGAGAATGGGTCAAATGTCACAGTTATGGCATCAAAACAAACGCACGCGAAAGACTTTATTCATAATATGGTTCAACGACGTTCACCAAGAAAACTAAGGAAATAAATTTTCAAATACATCATGACTTCCAAACGAAATTAATTCAAATCTCCAAAGTCTAAGCGAAAGACAAATTTAACTTCAACGTCTAAATGATTTTAAAAGAAACAGGAAAGCTATCATCAAGTCGGTCCACTAAGAGTTCCTAAGCACTCTTCACTCATACCCAGCTTCCCTCTTATTACCTACCGCGGAGAAAGAAAATGAGGCTGAGCTAAAGCTCAGTGGACATATATAAACGAAACAGATAGATCAAACATATGTAGTAAACGAAATGGAATCAAAGATTTCATATATCATCAGAACTGAACGAATAAGTAGCCAAACAAAACATATGGAAATGCCCCATGAGCTCGAAATAAAAGTCTAAAGCATGCCACACGCTTAGACTAAATAATCATATATATATATCACAGCAAGTTGTACAAGGGAGTTCCAATCTCCACATGTATTGAAACAAAATGTGCGATGAGGTGTTGGCACCACACTAAGTCATGCACCAAAACGAAACTAAACAAAGTACCTAGGATGCATCCATACACTCCCTACAAATCAAATCATATATGGCCAAGTGCATAATAAAGCACACAAAATGAAAAGGAATGTCGTGGACTGATCACACCACCACAAATAGTGTCACGCCATTGGTGCCTCAATGACGCAGCCAAAGTACCTCCATGGCTAGTTAGCTCGGGCATCAGAACAAAACAAAGGGTTCATTTAGCATATCGAAACGAAACATATTAAGTCCAAAGAAGATCATGTCTAAACAAAACGGATAAATTCATATCATAGCAATGTCAAATGAAGCATGTGTCAAATGAGTTCAAGGGTTCAATCAAATTATCAAATAGGTAGCAAACGAATTACGAATCAAAGGCTAGGGAAACATATATAGGGATCTCAAAAGTGAAAATTGATACGGATCGAATGTCATAAGAATCCTTAAAAGAAAGGATAGAATATCTGTACCTTAAAAGCAAATCAACGCGTATTCAAAAATTAGAGTTACTCATTCTTCAACGAATCTACACGAATTAAGAAACACTTATTATTTAAGAGCCTAAATACTACCTTTTTCTTATATTTAAAAGTGGTCTTCTATATAATTTGCATTTACTTTTGCATTCTAAATGGGAGGTATAATCCGTACACTTTTTTGATAATTTAGCAAACAGTAATAATATGAAATTAACCCGAAATAGTATTCTCATTCTAGCAATTTGACCTCTGCTACACGATTAAAGCTTAAGTGAACTTTTACTTTAAACCAATGTATAATGTCTGATACAACATTAAAATTCCAAAAATATAGAAACATAATCATTGTCATTATAATATTAGGTCATCTTCATTAAACGCCCATATCAGAACATATATTTGAAAATACCAGGTCTTTAGTTTTAATACTCAATTTCCATATATCCTTAACCTTATTTTAACCGATAAACGCATGCTTAAATCTAAGGATTAGTAACTACGCATGTTCATGCAACTTATCGTTTTCACCCGCGACTTGTACCGATTCACCATTTATATATATATCATAAAATACTAGATTAGTTATTCAACTCTTAAAGGCTGTTATAACATATTAACTCTGAAAGGTTATTATGACAACTTATAATACAAGAAATATTTTTGTAGCCATGCATCTTCTTCCTCATTGTAGTAACAGTATGTCATGGATTATTTTACTTCATTTATAATACTTTACATGTTGAGTTCTTGACATTAGTAAGCATTGTATCATGAATTTTATATCTTTTAAAGTTCACAATTTATCAACGTTTAAGACCTGCAACTGCGGTTTACTTTTAATGGTGGCCTTCGATTACGGTTATACTATATATCATATTACAATATAGCTAAGATGATCCAACGTAATACTTATGCACAATGTATGATTATGTATCAAAGAGATGGTTCAAGGAGTACCTCAAGGCTAACGTATAAGATCAAAACCGAAACAAGAACACGAATGCTACGAATAAACGAGACACGATCGAACCCAATACCCGACGAACACAAACAGCTAAAGAATCACTGGCGGACCAGCAGAACCTTATTCCCACCACGAACCAAAACTAGGACAGAACTCCAATGAAACCAAAACTTTGAGTACGTACACGGACAAAAACCCAAGCGTACACGATCACCTAACGTACCAGTTACGAACTATAAACCTCCAGGCCGGATATCGATCAAAACCCACACGTACACGGAGTGAAACTGAAATTCTGCAACCCTAACCGGAACCCGAACAAAGAAACCGAATATGGACCCGACGAACACCTACTAAAAGAAACCGAAGTCTGGATGCTTACAACAATTACCCTTTTATCAATGCGAACGTGTTTGAGATTTGGGTTTTATTTAATGATATTGTGAGGTTCTGATAAGTGTATGGGATGGCTGCATATAAAAGGCGTGTATCAACAAACTAGTCGATTAACTCAGGATTTTGGAGAAGTTGGATATGACCGAGTACTATGGCTTTGTTGACCAACTGAATTTGAACGTGGGTTGTGATTATTTGAGCTTCAAGTATCATATATTTTTTTATAATAGTTATGCCATACATTTGTAATTAAACATAGAAAGTGACTTGTTTAAATTTTGTAGTCATGCTAATAGCGTACTTATCTTTAAGTATTGCTAATATATATTTTAATAAGTTTAGGGTATTATAGTATGAAAGCTTCAAAAGGTCATTTATGGACTTAAATAGGCTTCTCATAGCTAGAATCTCTGCTTTCATGAGAAAGTCACATAGTTTAGATTTTCTAGAAGCAAAGATGAGTCCTGTATATATGTCAAAGTCATTAGGAGTGTTGTAGTCTTCCTGATATTATATGTGGATGATATACTACTTATAGGAAACGATATCCCAACATTACAAAATGCAAAAGACTAGTTGGGGAAATGTTTCACTATGAAAGATTTGAGAGATGCAACATAAGTGAGTCCCAAACTAAATAGATCTTTGCAGCCTGCTAAGAGTGATAGCCAACTTGTATAAATACATTTTGACTATATAGAAACACTCACTATGAATACTAATTGTATATGCGGAATCTACACAATAGTATTAAGAAGAACAATGAATAAACTAAACTTTGATATTAATCTGTTAAAGTGATTACAGATTACTAACTATGAGATATGATTGTATGAGATGTATATATTTCTCTAACTATGCCGTGAGGGATCCTTTTATAGACTAAGGATAAACCCTAATAGGCTTACAAAACGCATAAAAGATAATACATATCTTTTCCTATAATATCTCATACATATCTCTTAAACGGTACTAACTATTTTCTACTAACGGTACTAACTAACTGATCAGTACTTAACACTTTGTACTGTCAGTACTAATTATAACTATCGGTACTAACTATTATCACCAGCGGTACTAAGTCAGGAAAACATAATTCCCAACAATCCTCCCCTAAACATGAATGTTGAACTCACTTAACTTCATGTTTCTTCAAGTTAATCTTCTTAAGTTCTCGGAGGATGTATCCAAACACTTTAACATAACACTATCTAATTCTTTAATCACTATCCATCTTCAGCAGCAACTCTGTCCTTTCAGCAACACAGCAACATCTTTTCAGCAACAATCCAACTAAGTTGGCTTTGTAGTTTTTGGCAAACTACCAGCCATCAACGGATTTGATGTTCCTTTACCAGTAGCCGTTTGCTCTGGGATAGTTAACTCTTTATTTAAAAAATATGGTGAGTTAATTACCATACAGTTTTTGGTAAACTGTCAACCATCAACGGAATTGACTTGTCTTTACCAAATACCGTTTGCTTTTGGACTAGCCAATGCTTCATTGGTTTGAATTTGAAACATTATAAACAATGATTGATATTGTAATGGATTTGGTGATTAAATAATGGAGATTTGTTTATTTGCATGTGTGCTACCATTTACTATTATTTATCATTGTGTTTCATTTTTGCATGTTTAGAATCCACTTCCTAAGTACTTAGTTTACTCAAACCTCCTCAGTCGTTCATACTACAGGAAGTAAGTATTGATTTAAGACAGTCATGAAGTGTTAGTAGATTGTCTATAAAGATTAGATATAGCATAGAATGCTGCAACACTCATGAGTACTTAATGAGAATTAAGTATAGGAGAAACCCGTACTTAGAGAGATTACTTCATGGATTAATATCACGAGTAATTATAAGATGATAATATCTTCTATTCTTAAAATGGAGATACATCGAGTACACTCAAAGAAACTTGAAGATCACAAGTGAAGTTCAAGTTAGGGGAGGATTGTTAGGAATTATTGTAAACAGACTTAAGTCTGGTAGTTATAGAGTTAAGTCTGGTAGACATAGTTAAGTCTGCTAGACATAGTTAAGTCTGCCAGTACTAAGTTAAGTCTGGCAGTATTATAATTAGTACTCGTAGAGTGGCAGTACTAGTTAAGTCTGTTTATGTAACAGAATAGTGATAATAGTTATCTTAGAGATATCTTAGGAGATATCTTAGGAAAGGATATGGATTATCATTTCACACGTTTTGTATAGCCTTTTAGGGTTTCCTTGTTGTATAAAAGGAACTCTATGGCATAGAGTTTCATATAACAAATAGTAGCATTGAAGCTTAATAGAAATCAATAGCAAAGTTAGTATTATATTGTGTTCTTCTTAATACTTGTGTTAAGATTCCGCATTAACACTTGATATTCATAGTCAGTGTCTCTCACATAGTTGATTTGGATTTATTCAAGTTAGCTATTGTCTTATAAAGGCTATATAGATCCAAAACAAGGACCTACAAATAATAAAGGAGAGATAATATTAATTAGAATATTAATTTATTATTAGTTGGTAAATTAATTAGAAGCTAATTATAAATAAGCATGGTTGAATATGAACTAATACAAGGTGTATTAAGTTGAACGGGCCAGGAAGACCCATAAGGGACCCATGAGACGTTTTTAGGGGAATCACACATCCCTCCAAAGAGCTATTCCAAGTCCCTTCCTCTCCATATAAATAGAGGGGCATGCCAAGTCTTTATTTGTTCATTCTCTCTTTCTCATTCATACTCCTTGTAAGAGTCAACTCATGTAACGAGACCTTAGGAGTTCGAATTCCTTTTCTCTTTGGTTCGTGGGTGTGGGCTATTAGAGGTACTATCGTTTGAGTACTGGCCTCCAAGTTCGACCAAACTAGTCTGTGTGTGAGAAATCCGATTTTCTCAAAGGTTAGTATTTTCTTATTTATTTATTTCTTTTAAGTTGCTTTTATTTATTAGGTTAAGATCTTTTAGGGTTTAGTTTCCTTCTTGCCCTAGATTAATTGTTGTTTTCGCTTTATGTTAATCTAGTTAGGGTATAGAAAACCCATCAATATACCAATAGTAATTGCATATATAAGACAAGTAGAAGCACGTAAGGATCACATACTGGTTATAGACCAGACCTAATATACTACATGGTTCTCTATAACCTTGGCTCTAGATACCAATATGTCACACCCCCAAATTGGGTCGCAGCGGAATATAGTAATCCGAGGGCGTGACATCATAAATACCATCACACAAGTATAAAGAACGACCACTAAGGGGCGTTTTGAAAAGTAAATACCGTTACATTGATGAAAATAAACTTAGTTGTTACATAATTCAGACAATTCAAAAGATAAATGCGAAAGCTTAACAAGGTTTGGAAAATGTTCAACAGTATTTAGATAGTAAAGACAGTTCTTGAAAATCCGGGCCATGCACAGGTCATCACATAGCACATTCAAGTATTCCGTAGCTAAGCACCTGAGAAAACATGCTTAAAACATCAACAAATAATGTTGGTGAAATTCATAGGTTTAGAGTAAATGTACGTTTGGACCATAAGATTTAATAACGTGTAACTGTTGTAACACATACAACCTCAAAAAAGTATTTACGTTTGCTCTAAGCTCATGACACCTGAAGCTAATACAGTTTGTAGCATAAAGTTAATTATACTAAGTTGCGAAGTAGGTATCTAGTTCAAAATACCCAGGAGACGACATGGTATACATCCGTTGTAATAACCTGTTAGATTAGGTAAGAATAACCAAACCCGGATGGGGATTATCAATCCCTAATAGGTCTATTAATAGCATTCGCGCTTACGTACTAGTACAGTCGGTCAAGCAATTAACTGTTCATGATAGTGGCATTTTAGTAAACTGTCAGGACTTAGGGAATCACGTAAACAAATAAGAGTTTCAATAGGCACTTGTGTCCAGTTTTGGAAGCAAGCAATGTTTCTCACCCCAAAAGTTGAAATATATTAGCAAAATGGTAAAACATGGGACTATGAACTCACCTTAAGCAGTCGGTGAGCGAAGGTAGTCGATCAAAGGAATCAGCGAAAGAAAAGAAGTAGTCAACGACTCTAACCGAACCTAAGTAAAAGACGTGTCTTAGGTGAAAATGCATAACGAAATATGTACGGTTGATTTGTGTTATTTGACATCATTCATAATTGTTTGTGCTCTTGTTTGATTTGTAAACATGTGTCTTAGCGAAAATATAATGTTTTTAAATTAATTAATGACATTTGTTGATAACATCAAATATTTAATACTTTTTCATATCAAATTCCCGCGTTTATTTCCTTGCTTTATAGCACTTTTATATGAATTCGATATTTATTTCAATTATTTTGTGAATTCAGGAAAATTAAGGCTTTAGAACGGAAAATGGTGAAAAGGGCAAATTTAGTACTGATACTAATTTATTTAATAGAGGTACTAAATTATTATGGAGGGCTACTATATTTCTACATAATGTAGCCTATAGGCCAAATGAAGAATAGTACCACTACTATATTATTTAGTAGGGGTACTATATTTTTATTAATTAATGATGCCGAATTGGAAGTTTTGAAGACGTTACGGCGTAACGGCACATTGGGTTACGCCGTAACCACTTAGTTATTATGAAGATTTGAAAGATCACTTAATTAACACGAAGATTCGGTGCTGATGAGGCTTTATGGCGTAACGTCTAATATTGTTACGCCATAATCGTTTATTATGGAAATTATTTCGATGATTGACTATGCGTTATGGCGCAACACGATTATTAATTACGCCGTAACCAAAATATCTCTTATAGAAGGAAAGTCGTGTCAAGAAGGTTACGGCGTAGCCATGTATTGGGTTACGCCGTAAAATCAAAGGGACTGAAGTTGCGCAAAAGGGACGATGTTTCATTAATTATTACACTTTCAAATGGAACTACAAGGGCTATACTCGTCAAAAATACAAAGTTGCTTTTTAATATAAATAAAGAATGATATCTCATTCTTTTATTCATTCATTCGGTGGTAGTTGACCAAAAAGAAAAGGGGATAAGTGTACGCAACAGTAGTTGGGGCAAACCCTTCGGGGTTTGCCATGGCATTCGACTAGGGGATCGAGAGCATTAATTCGGCACAACTTGTAATAATACTTCAATTTATTATGGTCAATTTAATTATATTATTATTTTGATTGAGCAAATCACACGGTTTAATTTATTGTTGTTATGTTATTATTTGTGCTTTATTATTTGTTCTTGGCTTTTAATTATTTAATTATATTTTTTATTATTTATTTCTAATCTCGTCGTTTATCGCTTTCTTTATTATTTTATGTAGTGCATTTAAGTGAACCTTATGCCTTGTATTTGTATTAAGTTAAGGTTGCGAGAATCTGAGTGTAAAGAGACCCTCTCACCCAGGCGTTTTCAATTCTCCAATTGAAAGACCAATTTTCATTGGTGGTTCAGCTTTGATGATAAAGATGATCCTTTAATTTTAATACTTTGTTAAGATTGCAAGCTAATGAGGAAACCACCTGTTTAGGATTAAAAGTATCTCATAAGATAAGTGGCATTTAAATTGCGGGTAAACATTGCACAGGAGATCACAGTAATTAATTGCGTTCTTCCTTTCTAGTTGTCCACCACTATACCAACTTCCTTTTCGACAAGCTAGGCTTACCACCAAAATAACTCCACAATAAATTCATCAAATCAAATCAAGCTTTATTTCCTACTATCTTAGGTAGAATAATAAAATCAATTAGACAATTAGAGACACAAACCGTTCTTTGGGTCGACACCCGTACTTACCAATCACTACACTATACACGATAGGGTACACTGCTCTTTAGTGCGTAAGAATAGTCAAGGTAGTTAGGGTTTTATAAATGTAAAACCTGACGTGGTTTTATTTAAAAGAAATTACGCATCAAGTTTTTGGCGCCGTTGCCGGGGAACGGTGTTTATTGTTTTTGATTGTTTGATTGATATGTGTGTGTTTATTTGTGCTTGTATGTGTGCTTGAACCTTCTGTTATTCTCCTTTTTCTGAGTGTTTGCATGAATGATTGACTGTTGTTAGTGTGCAGGATGAGCAATTATTTACAGGTTGAGGAGATGACATAAAGATTGGACATGTGTGGAGATGTCCAAGTGGCCTGTGATGGAGGCTAGATTTGAACTTAACGACTCTTTAAATAAACAAAAGTCATATCCTTTTAATTGTTTTCTGCATTTAGTTGGTTTTGTATATTTCTTACTTTGTTTTATAGGGTCTTACAATAAGGGGGCGGAATTCAAAGTCACCTTTCCTCGTAATTGTGTGGTAAGATTGCTGCCAATGGCAGCAATTACGGCATAACAATCTTAGTTACGCCGTAGTCATTGATGTTGCGGCATAATCCTTTCAATTGTTACGCCATAACTAGACTTAATTAAACAATTTTGAAATGACCATCTACATGATTACGGCGTAACCCAATCCTTGGTTACGCCGTAATCCCTTCCTGCAAATCATTAAATCATTTGAAATTTTACAAAACCGTGTATATTGGTAAATGAACTTTGTGGGTATGTTCTCTGTAAACCCTTACGAGACTTCACTCATCCACTTGGGCCACCAAGTGGTTTAAAAGGCTTGTTGCATACGCTAAATGCAACCATGATTCCTACGAAAGTGAGTTAGGTTTATTTGTATAGTTTTGTATATTTTGTGCTATTATGCTTTTTGTCTAGGTTTATGCTTTTGGTATTAGCCTTTCTTGCAGTTATATAGGGAATGCACAAGACGAGGTGCTAGGATACTAATCAAGCTGCAAGGAAGCATTCCGAACCGTCCTGGTTGAATGCTATTATGGATGATGAAGAAGTTGCCTGTGATGGTGGATGTTGCTCAAAGAAGAAGACTTGGAGCATTGCTTAGAGCATGATGTCTCTTCATATCACCGAGCAAATCCTGGGGAGTAATCTGTTCCATTTCTAACCCTTCCTATTTAAATTTTATATGCTTATGTTTGACTCAGGTGGGGGGAAGGGATTAGAAATAAACAACCATTTGATTATACTTGCCTTTATTATTTTGAAAAATGTTTCATTAATAAAATTTTGACATATTTTTCATTACTTAACTAGTTAAGACTATATTGAGCACACCTACCTTATAATTCTATTGTGTGAGGATAAGCCTTTCTGTGTTACCCTTATACATAAATTCATTAAAAATGAGTGTGCCAGTGGCTATAGTAGACTTTAGAACTTGGCCTTGTATATCTTTTCGAGACCACAATAATGAGCATTGCACCTACTTTAATCGGTGTAGCTGTGATAAAAAGCAATTTTAGGATTAACCCCAAATAGCCCATCCATGTTATGTTTGTGTATATTGACTTTTCACACTGATTAGCCAATCTCCTTGTTAAACCCTTTGTTGCACTTATTATAAGTGCAAGATACCCCTAGTACACCCTGCTAAGCATTTCCTTTCATTTTGTAACCTAATATATGTTGTTTCGTTACACCTATCGCCTTAGCCTACCATGTAGTTTCTCAGTCCATGATCGGGGAGTTTCTAGCTAATTTTGGGTTTCACTAGTAGAAGTTGCTCGATAAGATAGAGGGTATTTGAAGAAAAGACAGGTTTTGAAGACAGTTGATCTCAAGTGAGGGGACACTCATGTATATATGTGTATGTATTGTGATTTATTGTATCCTTGTCTTGCATCAAAAAAAAGAAAAAAACAAATAGAATAAAGAATGCAAGCAAGTGTTTATTAGCTGATCGTCATTATAAATCAGCTTATTTGTCGTATTGTGATAGTATTTCCGCCTTGTCCAGCTGGCGATGATTCCGTCTTTCACGGGTAGTTCTTATAAACCCGTGACATTTATATCTCTCCTTTTATTATAAGTCTATTTGTACAATGAGGACATTGTACAACTCAAGTGGGGGGAAGGGAGATAGAAATAAGGTATTTGGTGAGATTATGAGCTATTTTGGCCTAAATTTTCAAATTTTTTTAGCACATAATCATTGATGATGAAGGCCGAGTTAATGCATTACACTACATTTCATACGCATTAACTCGTGTATTATGGATACCCCTTGACTCTTTACCCTTATTTTTACCTTATGGGATTTGAATGCGACCAGTGACGGGGAGATTATGGACATAGGAAACTATTTGATTTGTGTTTTTACTTAACACCCATTAAATGTGTATCCTATGTCTTTATCCTACCATATATTATTATATTAGAGGACGATTCACCCCGTAAGCCTTTGTGTTGTGCCAACCCATTTGCCTTTTTGAACAATTGCATCTATACTCTAGTGGTGAAGCTTAGTATCCTGGCCAAGCTTATAATAGAATACTCACCATGACTAAGCAGTTGAGTGATCACCAAAAATGGAACACACAAATTAGTGAGAGTATGAGTGTGATTCATTTTTCCTTTTGTGAGGGGCTCGGTTTAGAATTTTCTAGCATACGTGATTTTTGAATTCATATCTTCCTTAAAAAACCTAGGGAGATATCTTTTTGAGAATTATTTAAAAGGTTCTACTTGAGGGCAAGTAGAAGTCAAATGGGGGGATATTTGATAACATCAAATATTTAATACTTTTTCATATCAAATTCCCGTGTTTATTGCCTTGCTTTATAGCACTTTTATATGAATTCGATATTTATTTCAATTATTTTGTGAATTCAGGAAAATTAAGGCTTTGAAACGGAAAATAGCGAAAAAGGGCAAATTTAGTACTGATACTAATTTATTTAGTAGAGGTACTAAAATATTATGGAGGGCTACTATATTTTTACAGAATGTAGCCTACAGTCCAAATGAAGAATAGTACCACTACTATATTATTTAGTAGGGGTACTATATTTTTATTAATTAATGATGCCGAATCGGAAGCTTTGAAGACGTTACGGCATAACGGCCCGCTGGGTTACGCCGTAACCACTTAGTTATTACGAAGATTTGAAAGATAACTTAATTAACATGAAGATTCGGTGCTGACGAGGCTTTACGACGTAACGTCTAATATGGTTACGTCGTAATCGTTTATTATGGAAATGATTTCGATGATTAACTAAGGGTTACGGCGCAACACGATTATTAATTACGCCGTAACCAAAATATCTCTTATAGAAGGAAAGTTGCGTCAAGAAGGTTACGGCGTAACCATGTATTGGGTTACGCCATAAAATCACAGGGACTGAAGTTGCGCAAAAGGGACGATGTTTCATTAATTATTACACTTTCAAATGGAACTACAAGGGCTATACTCATCAAAAATGCAAAGTTGCTTTCTAATATAAATAAAGAATGATATCTCATTCTTTTATTCATTCATTCGGTGGTAGTTGACCAAAAAGAAAAGGGGATAAGTGTACGCAACAGTAGTTGGGGCAAACCCTTCGGGGTTTTCCATGGCGTTCGACTAGGGGATCAAGAACATTAATTCGGCACAACTTGTAATAATACTTCAATTTATTATGGTCAGTTTAATTATATTATTATTTTGATTGAGCAGATCACGCGGTTTAATGTATTTTTCATATGTTATTATTTGTGCTTTATTATTTGTTCATGGCTTTTAATTATTAAATTATCTTTTTGATTATTAATTTATGATCCCGTCGTTTATCGCTTTCTTTATTATTTTATGTAGTGCATTTAAGTGAACCTTGTGCCCTGTATTTGTATTAAGTTAAGGTTGCGAGAATCTGAGTGTAAAGAGACCCTCTCACTCAGGCGTTTTTAATTCTCCAATTGAAAGACCAATTTTCATTGGTGGTTCAGCTTTGATGATAAAGATGATCCTTTAATTTTAATACTTTGTTAAGAGTGCAAGCTAATGAGGAGACCATCAGTTTAGGATTCAAAGTATCTCATAAGATAAGTGGCATTTAAATTGCGGGTAAACATTGCACAGGAGATCATAGTAATGAATTGCGTTCTTCCTTTCTAGTTGTCCACCACTATACCAACTTCCTTTTCGACAAGCTAGGCTTACCACCAAAACAACTCCACAATAAATTCATCAACTCAAATCAAGCTTTATTTCCTACTTTCTTAGGTAGAATAATAAAATCAATTAGATGATTAAAGACACAACCCGTTCTTTGGGTCGACACCCGTACTTACCAATCACTACACTATATACGATAGGGTACACTGCTCTTTAGTGCATAGGAATAGTCGAGGTAGTTAGGGTTTTATAAATGTAAAACCTGACGTAGTTTTATTTAAAAGAAATTACGCATCAAGTTTTTGGTGCCGTTGCCGGGGAATGGTTTTTATTGTTTTTTATTGTTTGATTGATATGTGTGTGTTTATTTGTGCTTGTATGTGTGCTTGAACCTTCTATGGGAAACTTAAAACCTAATTTCTACTCTTCAATCACCGCAATATATATTTTACTTAGTAAAACCTATACAATTTCTAGTATGTTTCGGCATTATCAAAATTTAATCTTTTAGAAAGGTTAGAATGCACCCTATTGATATATTAGTGGTACAATAGTTTTTGCTAAGGTTTTTAAAGCTCAAATGAACTCAAAATCGCTCGAAAAGTCATTTTCGTGATTCAATCAGCACTTTCTATTTTCGTATCCTAAAAGTGACTACTTAAAAGTGAATTATCTCTCTCAATATTGACTTTCAGGCCTCAAAAGCTGGCGCTATCAGTGATAAAACTTCATTTCGGACAAATTTCGTGTTTTACACTTTAGCCGGTTCGGAGACGAGGAGGGTCAAAATTTTGATTTAAAATCTGATCATAATATAAATTTAAAGCTGTCAAAATTTACTAGTTTTCGCCTATCATAAAATGACCATAACTTATTCGTTTCAAATTCGATTTCCATGTTTTTTATATCAAAACCTTCGTATGGATGAGTTCTATTGAATGTTTAAAGCTTTATCTTTTAACAATGTTTTTAAACCAACCTGATCACGCTTACCATATTCGGATGCCAATATATATCTAGTCAAAACGTCACCAAAACTTCATCATCAATTCTCAAATCCCAAAACTAACCTAAACTCCATCGTCTACTTAATTCACAACAAAAACCACTCTTAAATTCTAGACTAATCACATCGCCACATCATCTCAACAACACTTTTATCGCTTAAACAATCACTACGAAGCTAAAAGTGCTCATAAAACGCAAAACAAAGAATAAATTTTCAAACTTTACGAAATGGATTGTACAACTTTAATCATTTTAGTGTTTTTTTTAGAAATAGCCACAAACTTAGATGATATCAAGATTTTTAAAGAAAACACATGTTGGTGAAAGAAAGATTTGTGTAGGAGTTTACACAAATGATGATGAAGAAGTTACTTACTTGATTTCAAGAGAAAAGAGAATAAGGCCTCGATCTTTAACCCAAAATCAACTAATAAATACCCGAAAATCACAAACAAAAGAACCCAAACAATACTTGAAATAACCCATGGTCACAACCGTTTTCAATCATGAAATAAATGAGCAACAAACACCAAGAGAGGGTGTTTGTTTAGCCTACGACGCAAGAAAGAAAGGAGGAAGGGAGAGAAAGATTTTTTATGTGTGTTTTTAGTAAGAGAAATATTTTGGTGAAATGAATGGAAGGAATGGATAAGTAAGAAATTGTGATGTTTAGGTGGAATGTATGGAATTGAACCTAGAACCATCTAAAATTAGAATCCTATGAGGATAAACACCAAAAGGAGACCAACTTGCTAAATTTGAGGAGCCTTGTTGGCTAGAGGGGGGACGATAACCAAAGGGAAGAGAGGGGGTATTTTTTTCTATTTTTCAATTCCTTTCCACTAGATATTTTTCTAAGACGATATAATTATTTTTGGCTTGCTTAAAGTTTAATTCTAGTAAATTACGCATTGTCCGTAAAATTTAGGAATACGCAACAACTCAAAAGAAAAATACAAAAATTTAGATAACCATCCGAAAGATAAAACTCGACATTTACCGAAAGACTACATTAAATAGCTAGCCGGTAAGCTTCCGGTAACGATTCTCAAATACACGTAGGAAAACTTCCCAGTTAAGGATCCACGCAGCACATAACTTTAAAAAGTTAAAATATTGCACGTAAAAGTCAAAGATGTTAACTTGGGAATTTAAAGAGTGTTATAGTCTTACCCCACTGAAAGAGCTTTGTCCCCAAATCTCACTTCATAGTACTTGCAGAAGGTATGGGTTTAGCGAAAAGATGTAGATATTTCTTCTCAAACTGGTCCTCATGTTCCCGAGTAAATTCGGGACCTCTCCTCGAATTCCAACGTACCTTTACGATTAAGATACGACTTTGCTTCAAACGTTTGACCTCACGGTTCATGATTTCGACAGGTTCTTCAACGAAGTAGAGCTTGTCATCGATTTGGATTTCATCCAACGGAATGGCGAGTGTTTCGTTGGATAAACACTTATTCAAATTCGACACGTGAAAAGTACTATGTACTCGGCTCAGTTGTTCTGGGAGTTCAAGTCGATAAGCAACAGTTCCAACTTTAGCTAAAATCTTGAAAGGTCTAATATATCGGTGTTTCAGCTTTCCCTATTTGCCGAAACGTATCACCCCTTTCCATGGGGACATTTTCAGCAAGACCTTGTCTCCAACCTAAAACTCGAGAAGTTTACGCCTATTATCGGCATAGCTCTTTTCACGATCGCGAGCAGCCTGAATTCGACTCTTGATTTGAATAATCTTCTCGGTCGTCTCGTGAATGATTTTTGGTCCGGTGAGTTGGCTATCCCCAACTTCAGTCCAACAAACGGGTGATCGACACTTACGACCGTACAGTGCCTCAAAGGAGCAGCTTTAATGCTCGCGTGATAACTGTTGTTGTATGAAAACTCCACCAAGGGTAGATGTCTATCTGAGCCTTTTCCAAAGTCCATCACACAGGCACGTAGCATGTCTTCTAACGTCTGAATACTCCTCTCACTTTGACCATCATTTTGCGGATGATAAGCCGTGCTCATATCCAGCTGAGTACCTAAGGCTTTTTAAGGCGATTGCCAAAATTGGGAAGTAAATCTGCTATCTCTATCGAAGATGATCAAAACTGGCACTCCATGCCTTGAGGCTACTTCTTTCAGGTACTGTCTCGTTAGTTTCTCCATTAAATCGGTTTCTTTTATCGGTAGGAAATGTGCAAACTTAGTCAGACGATCAACGATTACCCAAATCGTATCCTGACCAGTCGATGTCTTTGGCAGCTTAGTAACGAAATCCATGGTAATCTTTTCCCATTTCCAGTGAAGAATCTCAGTTTAAACCAACAACCCAGATGGTTTTTGGTGTTTTGCCTTGACTTTAGCACATGTCAAACACTTACTAATGAAGGTGGAAATATTTGCCTTCATATTGGGCCACCAATATAACTTCTTGAGATTGTGATACATCTTATCAGATCCTGGATGAATAGAGTACTTGGACTTGTGTAACTCATTCATGATTAAGTCTCTTAACCCTCGAAAATACGGCACCTAACTTCGCTTCTCAATACAATGCGTTCCATCAGCACGAGTCTCAAATTTTTTGTTCATTCCATTGAGATTCTCGTCTCTAACGTTCTCCTCCTTTAACGCTTTAAGTTAAGCATTTAAAATCTGAGAGGGGAGATTCAAGTCATTCTTCATCATCAAGGCTCGAACTCATAGTGGCTTAATTCTCTCCTATCAGCTTACGGCATCAACCACTACGTTCGCCTTCCCAGGGTGATAACAAATCTCACAATTGTAATCACTTAGCAGTTCCAACCATCGACGTTGTCTCATGTTCAACTCCTTCTGATCTAGAATATGTTGTAAATCTTATGATCGGTAAACACAACGCATTTCGTGACGTACAAGCAGTGTCTCCAAATCTTTAGAGCGAACACCACAGCTCCAAGCTCTAAATCGTGGGTGGTGTAGTTCTTCTCATGAACTTTGAGTTTACGGGATGCGTAAGCTATCACTTTATCTCTCTGCATTAAAATCGCGCCTAACCCCTTATGCGAAGCATCACAATAGACCACGAAGTCTTCACTTCCTTCAGGTTAGGCCCAAAATTGGCGCACTACACAGTTTCTGCTTTAGTAGTTGGAATGCAGCTTCTTCCTTTTCTCCCTAATCAAACTTTACGGTCTTTTGAGTCAACTTAGTTATAGGCTTAGCAATCCTCGAAAAGCCTTTAATAAATCTTCGATAATAACCAGCAAGACCTAAGAATTGGTGAATCTTTATTGGTGTCTTAGGTGATGCCCAATCTTTGATTGACTCAATCTTAGCTGGATCAACGTGAATGCCTTCACTATCAATTACGTGACCGAGAAACTATACTTTCAGAAGCCAAAATTCATACTTGGATAAATTAGCGTAAAATTCCTCCTTCTTAAGTAATTCCAGGATTAGCTTAAGGTGTTCCTCATGCTCCTTCTCATTCTTGGAGTAAATCAAAATGTCATCTATGAATACTATCACAAACTTATCTAGATACGGCTTGCACACCCGATTCATCATATCCATGAATACCGCCGGTGCGTTGGTTAGTCCAAAAGGCATCACTTGGAGCAAATAGTGGCCATAACGAGTCCTAAACGCGGTCTTAGGTATATTCCCTTATCAAACCCTAAGTTGGTGATGACCTGACCTCAGGTGACTTTTTGAGTAGATACTAGATCCTGGTAGTTGACCGAAAAGGTCATTAATCCTAGGTAGCGGGTAACGGTTCTTCACGGTTATCTTGTTTAATTCACGGTGGTCGATGCCCATCCCGAAGGATCCATCCTTTTTTTTGACGAACAATACTGGAGCTCCCCAAGATGAGAAACTTGGTCTTATAATTCCTTTTTTTAAGTGCTCTTACAATAGGCTAGTCAGCTCTTACAACCTGATGGGGCTAGTCTATAAGGTGGTCGTGCTACAAGTGCAACATCGGGTACTAAGTCGATTTGAAATTCTACTCGTCGGGTCAGTGAAAGTCCTGGCAAATCTTCGCGAAAGACTTCCAGAATATCTCTCATAATAGGTACGTCCTCAAGTCGCTTCATGTTGGGAATAAATCTTCACAAGAGTTAATACTGCCAAGGTATAACTAACAGTACTAATGGAGTTAGTACTGCCAG
>BQNB010096853.1:0-25526 GCA_026074375.1 Tanacetum coccineum | reverse complement strand
GCTAAAGTTGCAGGGTACTCTTATTCAGATACAACACCAGGTACATGAGACTCGCTCTCAGATGCAGCAAGCTGAGATAGCAGAGCTTTGAGAGACTGACCGTAAACGTAAGGGACAGATGGTAGAGATTCTCCGAGTGATGAGAGACATGAGACGAGTGATGAGTGACATGAAGGCCGAGTTGTTAGCACTGCGAGGGCAACAGAGAGCTAGACAGCCAAGACCAGATGCTAGGATTCCAGATGACCAGGATGCTTTTGGGGATGCTGACAATCACATCTAGTGGTTTATGTTATTCTATTTTGCTAGGCCATTGTTCAGGCATGTTAAGTATTAGGGGTTTTCCCCGCTAGCATAGCCTTAGATCTATTGTATTGTATTTTGTGTACTAAAAACTATTTCATGTAAAAATTTCCAAGTTATGAATGGAATAGATGTGTTATGTTGTATTATATACCTCTCTTGTGGTGTTGTCTCATCTGTCAATTATTATATATCTTGTCATAATTTTGACCTCACGTTTTGTCTCTTGTGATTTAGACAAATCATGGCACCTGTGACAAGACGAGGACCAAATACCCCACCTAACAACACCAACCCAATCAACATGACTCCATAATCCGTCTAAGCTATGATTGATCAAGCTCTTCTGCGAAACTCTACTAATGGAGATGGAAGCCACAGTTCACACGAGGATAACTGAAGGAACGTGCAAACTGCACGCCCTTGTTTCTATGCTGACTTCATGAAGTGTCAACCTTTGAACTTTAAAGGAAATGAAGGCGTTGTCGGTTTAACCCGGTAGATCAAGAAGATGGAATCAGTTTTCAATATCAGTGGTTGTGCTATTGAAAACCAAGTTAAGTTTGCCACCTGCACTCTGTTAGGGGCTGCTTTGACTTGGTGGAATGGTCAGATAAGATCCTTAGGTCCTGATACATATTTAATGACTTAGGAAGTGCTCAAGAAGAAAATGACGGACAAGTATTGTCCGCAGGGTGAAATCAAGAAACTAGAAATCGAGTTGTGGAACCTAAAGGTCAAAGGGAACGATGTTCCAACATACACTGAACGTTTCCAAGAGCTAACCCTGATATGTAACAAGTTTGTTGCTAATGAAACTGAGAAGATTGACAAATACATCAGTGGACTCCCTAATAACATTTATGGAAGTGTCAGGTCCTCTAGACCCAAGACGTTGGATGAGACCATTGAGTTGGCCAACGACTTTATGGATCAGAAACTCCGCACCTATGCGGAAAGGCAGACTGACAACAAAAGGAAGGCTGATGATTCATCCAGAAACAACCATGGTCACCAACAACAACCCTTCAAGAGGCAGAATGTCGCCAAGGTCTACAATATGGGGACAGGTGAAAAGAAGCCGTATGGGGGATCTTTGCCCAAGTGCACCAAGTGCCATTTTCACCACAATGGCCCGTGTACTCAGAAGTGCCACAAGTGCAATAAGGTAGGGCACTTTGCCCGCGACTGCAGGGGTTCAGGCAACACAAATGTTGCTAATACTCAGAAGGGCAATGGGGCAAATCCCAAAGGGAACGGTTGTTTTGAATGTGGAGCTTCAGGACATTTCAAGAAGGATTGTCCAAAGTTGAAGAATAAGAATGAGGGAAGTGTAAATGCACAAGGCTGGGTGTATGCAGTTGGGAATGCGGAAAGGAGAGGGAATGCATCGGGAAACCCGGACTCCAATGTCGTCACGGGTACGTTCCTCTTAAACAACCGCTATGCATCTATCTTATTCAACCGTTATGCATCTATCTTATTTGACACTGATGCCGATAGGAGCTTTATATCTTCTGCGTTTAGTTCCCTGATTGACATCGCCCACACCTCATTAGAAAATAGTTATGATGTGGAATTAGCTGACGGAAAAATAGTCGGGGTAGACACTATTATTGCGTGTTTGCACATTAAAATTTTCTTAGACCATCCGTTCAACATAGATCTAATGCCCGTAGAACTGGGTAGTTTCGACGTTATTATCGGCATGGATTGGTTAAGAAGGTGTCATGCCGTGATCGTGTGTGATGAGAAACTTGTTTGAATTCCCTATGGGAATGAAACCCTGATTTTTCGTGGTGACGAAAGTAACGACGGGAGAGAATCTCGGTTGACCATTATTTCATGTTCAAAGGCTCAAGAGTACATGGCAAAAGGATGTCAGATCTTTTTGGCACAAATATCCGCCAAGAAAGAGGAGGACAAGTCGGAAGGAAATCAAATTAAGGACATACCAATTGTCCGAGATTTTCCTGAAGTGTTTCCCGAGGACTTGCCGGGTCTTCCTCCAGCTCGACCAGTGGAATTCCAGATCGACTTAATTCCAGGAGCCGCTCCCGTAGCTCGAGCACCGTATCGATTGGCACCGTCCAAAATGAAGGAATTGTCAGAACAACTGCAAGAGCTTTCCGACAAAGGCTTCATAAGACCCAGTTCCTCACCTTAAGGAGCCCCGATCTTGTTTGTCAAAAAGAAGGATGGGTCATTCAGGATGTGCATTGACTAAGCGACCGAGATTAAAATAAGCTGACAAGTAGAAGAATCGTTTATCCCACACAAGCTTCGAGGATCGACGATTTATTTGATCAACTCCAAGGATCCAGTATTTATTCGAAGATAGATCTGAGATCGGGTTATCACCAGCTTAGAGTACGAGAGCAGGACATTCCAAAGACGGCATTCCGAACTCGGTATGGTCATTACAAGTTTCAGGTTATGCCATTCGGACTGACAAACTCACCTGCGGTATTCATGGACCTCATGAACCGGGTGTGCAAGCCTTACCTGGATAAGTTCGTAATTGTCTTCATTGATGATATACTTATTTATTCAAAGGACGAGAAGGAGCACGAAGAACACCTTAAGGCAATTTTGGAATTGCTTAAGAAAGAGAAGTTGTATGCCAAGTTTTCCAAGTGTGAATTTTGGATTCCGAAGGTACAATTTCTTCTTCGTCAACGTCATTGATAGCAGAGGTATTCATGTGGATCCAGCCAAGATAGAATCTATCAAAGATTGGGCATCTCCTAAAACACCGACGGAGATCCGCCAATTTTTAGGTCTTGCTGGTTACTATCGGAGATTCATCAAGGGATTTTCAAAGATTGCTAAATCAATGACAAAGCTCACACAGAAAGGAATCAAGTTTGACTAGGGTGAAAAGGAAGAAAACGCTTTTCAATTAATAAAGCAGAAGTTGTGCAGTGCGCCAATTCTGGCTTTGCCGGAAGGAAGCGAAGATTTTGTGGTCTATTGTGATGCTTCCCACAAGGGTCTAGGCGTTGTGTTGATGCAAAGAGAGAATGTGATTGCCTATGTTCTCGACAACTAAAAATTCATGAGAAGAACTACACTGTAGAAAACTAGAAGGGGGGGTTGAATAGTTTTACCGGTTAGTTAGCGTTTTTAAAATCTTTACTTAGAAAATTGTTTGATTCGAGTTGTATGTCAATCAACCAACAATATAAATCACAACAAAACTATCAAGCTAAGTAAGTAATGACAATGTAAAGAGATAGAGAAAGAAACGATCAAACCAAGACACCGAGATTTATAGTGGTTCGGCAACGAAGCACCTCTTCGTTCCTACTCCACTCCCCGAGTACTCCACTCGAGATTTCACTATGTCAACAAGCTCCCTTTAGGAGGAGAAAATCGTTTACACGTCGCTTACTTTCTTTTCCGACACTAAGCTAGATGTCGAGTCCTAATCTTAGCTAGAACCAATCTAAGACTTCACAAAGTCTTCACACACTTATAAGATATACACACCCTTAGATTGACACACAATCCAAATCACACCAATATACAATGTACACACTTGGATCTACACACGATCCAATTTACACAATAACAAAAAACAAATGTAATGATGTTTTGTGAATCTGAGGAGGGAGAGAGAGAACACTTGAATAACAATAATTATTTAAAGAATACGATTTGTGTCTTCCTCTTCACATGAATATAAGATGAAGAAGGAAGGAAGAAAGAATTAATCACTTGAAAACAAGATCAAGGAATGTTAGTGATCAAGGTGTGTGTTTTAGAAAGAAAGAGAGAAGAGAGAAATATAGATCTGAGAAATTTCGTGGCAAGAGAGTCTGTTTTTTAAATGGGGTGCCATAATTATAGTAGGACAAAAAATTGCCGTGGCAGCTAGTTCGGTCCCATAATATAAAGGGTGATCGCCGAGCTATATGGTGGGCCCGCCACTAGACTCCCTCCCTTTTTTGTCCTTTGTGTGAAGGTTGTGTCTGTTGTAGAATTTCCATTTGGGGGGAAATTTGAAATCAAATTTTAATGTTTTTAATAAAACATTTCTTTTTAATGAATAAATAATTTCTTTTTATATTTTTATAAAAACATTTTTGTAGAAGTATAAGGTTTAAGAAAAATTATTTTTTTTGATCACTAATCATGTTTAATGATTTGTTTATCCATACCTTAAGTGATTAATCTTAGAAACAATATTTTATGATTAGTAATTTATAAACGTTTAATTTTATCGTAAACGTTTTCACATATTGTATTATCAAAACATTGAGAGTCAAAAAATATAAATATAACGTTTTTTAGGCATTATTTTTGTATTATAATCTCCCCATATTTTGATGATGACAAAATAAAACTCATTTAGAATAAAAATTTTGAAAGTTTATAAAATTATTAATGAAGATTTACTTCTACTTTCCCCCTTTTGTCAAATTCAAAAATGGTTGATCGTCAGAATGTAGTAGATAGAAAGAAGATCCGTCGATAAAAGACGCCCCCCTATATGGTAAGCTCCCCCCTTGTTCGGGCAAACCACGGGATCGATTCTTTAACGAATAATTTGTTTGCTACAAAACAGGGTTAGAGGTACAAGTGCAAACAAACATAGCATGACAAACATCTTAAAGATTCAATCCACATATTTTGAAGTATAAATAAAGTTCATTGAAATGCATAAATAAATCATATATAGTCACAAGGACAATATATGAGGATACAAGCATACATAATCATAAATAGACATAACATATTAAGGCATCTAGTGAAGGTAAACTAGTAGATGATTCTTGACTTCAAGGGAGATATTTCAAGGAGAGTTGGTATTGATGGATGAGGGAAAAAGAGTTGAGGGCCCAATGATGAGAGATTTGATTCGGTTAAGGTCATCTTTTAAGGTATTGAATGCATTGCGAGTACCCAAGCAACAATGACAAAAGTCCGAATGAAAGTTGACTTGGTCAAGAAAAGGAGGGTGAGTGAGTGGTGAAGAAGGAGGTGAATGACTAGTTAACTCAATTGCATGTTGGATATTGATATCAAGGAGATTTGAAAGGTGTAAGAGTTCATGCAATTTGTTTTCACTATAATTTTGAGTAAAGATTTGTGGAGTTAAGAAAGAGGATATAGGATTAGATGAATTAGGAGAAGGATGCAAAGGAGTGGTATCAAAGATTGGAGAGTTTGGTGGAGATAGGGTAGGTGAGAAAGAAGATAGAGGATTTGTTGTTATAGGAGAAGTGGGTGATGGTGGAAGATTGTGACTTTGTCTCCAAGGTTTGAGGATTGCTCTTTTGTGTCTTCGTGAGTAGTCATGAGGAGATTTGTTAGAGGATGACATTGAGACTTTGAGGAGATGTTTAGAAGAGAAGTGGTGATGAGTTTGAGTAAGAGTGATGTTTATATAGAGGAGTGTAAGGAAAAGCATGGTCTTTGTGGAAGAAAGTTCTAAAGAATGTTTAGTTTAGAAGGGAAAGGGCAGCTAGACCTAGGAGAAATGAGGTCAAAGTTGCAGACATAGAGGAGACAGGAATATTTCGTAATTCTCCTGATGGGTGTCCCTTAATGCTTGGCGGTCCCATATATATCAGGGGGCCGCCCTCTCCTTTAAAGGCCGTTCTTTGGAATTTTAAATTTTCCAGAAATTAGTCTTTTGTGTTTGGATGATTGAATAGGGTTGGGAAGGTGATAGTGATATCTCCATTTCATCAAGAATCATATAATCTAGTCAAATAACTAAATTCAAGAAAAGAAATCATGCAATAAGGTCAAGTAGAATCATGCAGATAAATTTGCTAAGTGTCATATAGCAAGCAAGAAATGATGACATAGTCATATTGTGCACTAACATAGGAAATAATAGCAAATGTTAAGAGCATAATAAGAATACATATGTTAAGTAATAATCAAGACAAATCTCAACTAGTATTTGAATCAACACTTGAGTCTTCATTAGAAGATATGTAGACGTTAGATTGAAGATGAGTGGGATAAACCCACGGTTTCATAGATCCCCAATAAGTGTTATATTTTGATTTTCGTAGATGAGGATTAATTTTGATGATGTGTTCATATAGACGATTTAGAATCATTCCATATGGCATTGGAGAGTTTGGTTGATTTTTAATCTTTTTAACTCGTTTGGTTAGAAAGTAAGCAAAGTTGAAAGGTGTACTTGTTAAGATGCAGTACATCATGTGACATGATGATGCGGTGAGAAATGGCGATTCATTTTGAGTGCCAAAGGAATTGTCTTGAATGATTTCATTCCAAGATCTCAAGTCTTGACGAAGTTCTTCTTTGAGGATTTTGTTTGGAAAAATTGTTTGTCCGGTAGTTGTGATTGATTGAATGGGATTTTCCATTGTGTTTAGACAATGTGTGTTTGATAAGGTTTGTTTGACTCTTGATTGGATTTCAATGCATCGAGAGAGGGTTCTTCATAATAGGAACACTCTCCTTTACATGGAATTAAGAAAATCGAGGCGAATGATTAGAGTGAGAACTTAAATGTTTTTTTCAAAGCCCAGAATGTTAAGAAAATGTTGATTCATCATCTTTTGCAAAATTCTATTGAAGAGTAAAATTCAAGTAGAAATCTTGGACAAATTCCTTCATAATTCGATATTTTTTTTAAGTTTGATAATTTGAAAGATAATTTTGAATATTGTGTATTTAGTAGATTTAGAGAGGATAATAGGGTGGACTTCAGAATTGATCTACATTCAAAGGTTACGAATGATGGGTTTTTAAAGATACAGAATATAGTTTTCATCAAGATTGTTAGGTGTATGATTTTGTGGTACCTTAATTCCATCTCTAAATTCATTTCACTAAAATGATAGAGGATAATTTAATAAGTAAGGTCTCCGTACTATAATAAAATGTCTATGTTATGCTATATGCAACAAGTTGGAGTAACCGTTAACTTGACCATAGATATAAAAACCTAAGAGTATAATCCAAACGCTCCATATTTGATTTTGCTCAACCAAACAAGTCGAAAACTACATATGAATTATGTATCTCGAAATTTGTTTATGAGATCATTATGCATGCGTTTGAAAATGTTTTTAGGTTGTATTAACTATGTAGAACAACAATTTTATTGTGTTCCTAACGTGAGTGATTTGCAAAATGAAATTGGGGTTTTGGTTCAAAAATAACTTTTTGACAAACCTTAATAATGTATGCAAATCCTATATCTACGGGAGGCATGTTAGTTATACATTGTATTCTAGTGGTATTAATTGAACAAAATTGAAGGAAAAATGAAAAATACCCAATTTTAATTTTTGGTGTTCATCATGAACCCTAGACTCAAAATGAAAGAAATAGTTGAAATAACTTACAATTGATGATCTTAGAGATGTTAGGAATGATTATTGGTGTTGATTTGATCTTCATTTAAGTTATAATGTTGATTTGAAAGTTGGTGGATTTTTGGGTGTGTTTCGTCGCATACTTGCAGGTAAGGAAGGGGGTGTTTGTTTTTTGTGTTTTGAAAATTTTTGTTTTAGGTGTTCTTATTTTCGTCTCTCTGATGGCGGTCCCATATCTCCTGGCGGTCCCTTATATAAATAGGGGTTCCCCGCAGCATGATTTAGAACTTTGTTTTGACAAAAAATAACTAGAGAGTGACAATTTAAAGTTGCATTTCGCAACTTAAATGTGTTTAAAGTACTTCGGATGAAGTATTTAAGTTGTCACGACACGGAATGGAACACGGACTAAAATTGAGACAGAAGAAAGAGAAGCGTAATAATATGATTTATGGAATGTGTTCCATCATTCCTAAACCAAGACGTAGATAATTAAACGATTCACGTTTATGGGTTTATTGATAATGTCGCAATGTTGTCGACGGACGGTACTTTTTCGATAGATATATGTCCTTTTTGGACATTATCACGAAGGAAGTGGTGACGAATTTCGATGTGTTTGGTACGAGAGTGTTGCACCGGGTTTTTGCTAAGGTCAATCGCAACCTTTGTTGTCGCACATGATGGGAACGTCGTCGAGTCGTACGTCGTAGTTGATAAAAGGGAAAGGAGAGCTTGTTTCATCCATATGCTTGTTGACATGCCTTTCCGGCGCTTATGTATTCGGCTCGGTAAGTGTGAAATATAGCAAGAGCGGTTTTGTTTTCTTCGAGAACCAAGATGTAAACAACAACCTACGAACGTAAAATACCGCTAGTGCCTTTCGTCCACATAATCACTCCGCATGATCCAGAGTCGGCATATACTAACGGTTCTATGCCGGTCCCCTTAGGATACCATAGGATCCAAGTGTGTAGTGCCTTAAATAATATCGGAAGATAACGCAAAACCGCTTCAAGGTGAGAGGTTTTGGGAGCCTCTTGGAAGCTGGCACAAAGGCAGACACTAAACATGATATCCGGCCTAATTGCCGTTAAGGATAAATAAACTACATTATCATGCCTCGAATACTTGGTACGTATCTACGACTCACACTCTTCATCTTTCGTGTAGTTTAGTATCGGAGGACATTTGGGTTAGTCATTGGTTTTAGATCTTCAAGACCAAATTCTTAACATTTATTTAGATATACTTAGATTGATATAAAAAATATAACCATCTTCCATTTGTTTACTTGTAATCCAAGAAGAATTAATGATTCACCCATCATGCTCATCACAAACTCGTCATGCAAGATTTTTTGGCAAAATTCATCACACAACTCTTGACAAGTTGAACCGAATAAATGTCATCGACATATATTTGAACAATGATGAGATTGAACTTTTTCTTCTTAAGTAAAAAGAAGTGTTCTCTACCATTTCCCAATTTATATTTATGTTCTATAAGAAAAGCTTTTAATCTAACATACACCAAGCCTTTGGTGCTTTTTAAGACCATATAAAGCTTTCTTAAGTTTATAAACAGAACCCCGTTTTTTCCAAAATCAATAACTCGGAGGTTTGTGTCACGTATACCTCCTCATTGATAAAACCGTTCAGGAATGCACTTTTTACATCCATTTGGAATAATTTAAAATCTAAGGCACAAGCATAAGCTAATAATATTCTAATAGACTCAAGTCTAGCAACCGGGGCATAAGTTTCATCATAATTGAGCCTCTTGTTGGTTGTAGCCTTGAGCAACTAATCTAGCCTTGTTTCGAGAAACAACACCGTTCTCGTCTAACTTATTTCTAAATACCCATTTAGTTCCTATAATTGTCATATACTTAGGTTGTGGAACTAACTCCCAAACGTCATTGCAATGAATTGATTTAATTCTTCTTGCACTGGGCGACTATCCAACTTCATCTCCTAAGGCTTCATTTTACAATCTTAGGTTCTAGGTAGAAATGAAGCAATAAAAGTTGCTTTGGTTTTGGGCTTGTGATCTAAGGGTTCTTTGGTTGAGGTTTCCTATGACATTTTCTAAGGGATGGTTCCTAGATTCCTTAATATTGACTATTTCGTCAATCTCTAAAGTTTCATCCTCAACATCATTTTCTAGGATTTTTTCTTTTTCGATTCCCTAATAGCTTTCTCTTCCATCTAATTTATCAGTCCACCAAGGTGATTCTTAAGTGAGGAGTTTTCTTCGAATGTCACGTTTGATGATTCTTTGATTTTCCTAGTATTTTTAATAAGAATGATATAAGCATACAATTTTGGAAGTAACCTAGAAAGACACCTTTGTAAGACTTTGGGTCAAACTTGGTAAGGTAGTCTTTAGTGTTTAGAATGAAGCACTTGCTTCCAAACACTCTAAAATAGTCAAGAGTAGGTTTCCTACCTCTCAAGATTTCATAAGGTGTTTTTCCTAGGATGGCTCTAATTAGGATTCGGTTAAGAATATATGTTGAAGTATCTACTGCATTACACCAAAACTTTTGGGGTAACGATTGTTCGTTCAACATAGTTCTACTCATTTCTTGAAGTGTCCTATTTTTCCTTTCAACCACGCCATTTGATTGAGGAGTGCGTGGAGACCAGAGAAGTTTGATAATACCATTGCATTACAAAACTCTCCAAAAAACCAATTGCACTTCATAATCAAATTCTCTTCCCTCTACCCCCCGTGGTCGGAATTCGTATAACACGATTTGTACATCCTAATATTTGGATTTTCTTACTAAATATTTCGAATTGGTCGAAAGCTTCGGTTTTATTCTTAAGGAATCTAGTCTAAGTATACCTAGAGTAGTCATCTACTATGACTAAGGTGTAACGGTTTCCTCTGTATGACGGATGGACCAAAAAGATCCATGTGCAGAAGTTCTAAGCATCTAGTCGTTGAGACTATGTTCTTAGCTTTGTGACTAGCGTGAGCTTGCTTTTTACCTCCAAGTTTTGTCGTACTCAGATATTGGTGTCTCTGGTGGCAGTCCCTTATTTACTTTGGGGGCCGCCTGAACATTAAGGGGGCCACCCATGTTTATGGGGCCGTCCCTATTTAAGAGACCTCCATCGGAGGACACCTTTTTTTGAGTTTTTACAAATTTTATTTCCTTTGTTCCACTAGATGATGCTTCAAATGAATTAAACCCTAAACCTAATTTATCACCGGAGGGTTTTTGATTTCTTAGCATTTCATTCAAGCAATGTGTACTCTTTTCAAATTTATTTAATCTAGTGGATTCATCTTTGAGTTTTTCATTCTCAATTTTGAGTACATGACACACTGCACATTCGAGATCAACTCCCTTGTTTTTCTCGAATATGGATAATTTATCTTTTAGTTCTCTAAGCTCATTTTCTAAGTTATTTCTAGTGGCTTTTAGTCTTTTGTTTTTAGTGATTATCTTTAGACTCATTTTACATAATTTATCATATTCATTGTCTAAAGTTATATCATCAATTGATGAGTTTTCATCACTAAAGTAAGAGGATTCGGAACATACCTCACTTGATGCATGAGCTACAAGACATGTTTCGTCTTTGACCTTCTCATCATCTTCTTCACCGCTATCGCTCCAAGAACCTCCGACAAAGGCTCTTTGGTTCTTGTCTTTCGGTGGTTTTGGACATTCTCCAATAAGATGATTCGGGTCGCCGCATCTAAAACATTTTCTATCATTTTTACCGGTCTTGTCATCACGGCTTCTTTGGAACGTCTTTTTGTCGTTCCGAGGTTGTCTCACGAATCTACCTCTTCTCTTAAAGAATTTCTTGAAGTCTCTTACCGCCATGGCATACTCTTCGTCTTCACTACCGGAAGTCGAACACTCTTCATCACTAGATTCTTTCTTAGCCTTTAATGCAAGAGATTTTCTTTCAACTTTTGCTTTGACTATTTCGGAATCTTTCTTGATGATCATCTCATGGACTTTGAGGTTTCCAATGAGCTCATCAAGAGATAGTGATGTCAAGTCTTTTGATTCTTCAATTGCCGTGACCTTTGCTCTCCATTTAGGATGTAGAGCCCTAAGAAACTTCCTTACGTAGTTCTTACTAGAATAACCTTCATCAAGAGCTTTAAGACTAGTAATAATAGTATTAAATCTAGCAAAAGCATTATCTATAGATTCGTCTTCGGAAATGACGAATTGTTCATATTGTTGGACCAAAAGGTCGATCTTATTATCTTTGACTTGACTATTACCTTGATGGGTGATTAACAAGGTTTTCCAAATTTCTTTTGCCGTATTACACATGAAAATTCGTTCATATTCTTTTCTAGGCAAAGCGTTGTAAATAACCATTTTGGCTTCATTATTTTTTGCAAGCCTTTTCTTAAGATCATCCTTATGATCATCCGTTTGTTTTTCAAAAAGGACACCTCAAGCAAGTTTGATTTCAGGATTTTGAAAATCCAGGTTTGAATATCACCATTGGTAATAACATGCCAAAGATCTAGATCTTTTGATTTAACATATGTCTCGAATCTATTTTTCCAATAAATAAAACTACCGCTTTCAAAAAGTGGTGGTCTTTGCATAGATTGCCCTTCTAGATATTTGTCGGAAAGATCCATAGATCGATCCAGCTGTAAAATATAATATATTTTAAAAATCTTGAGTGACCTTGCTCTGATACCAATTGTAGAAACTAGAAGGGGGGGGGGGGGGGGGTTGAATAGTTTTACCAGTTAATTAGCGTTTTAAAAGTTTGCTTATGAAATAGTTTGATTCGAGTTTAGTCAATCAACCAACAATAGATTTCAAACAAAATATCTAACAATGCATGTAATAAGTTAAAGAGGTAAGGAAAGAAATGATAGCAAACAAGACACTCCGAGATTTATTGTGGTTCGGGCAACGACATAGCACCTCTTCGTTTCTTACTTCACTCCCCGAGTTCTCACTCGATGTTTTAAAACTATGTCAAAAGCTTCCCTTTTTGGCGGAGAAAACCGTTTACACGTCGCTTACTTACCTTGTCGACTCACTATCTAGATGTGAGTACCTAATTTGCTACAACCAATCTAAGACTTCACTAATCTTTCACATCACTCACATGATAATACACTTTAAATAGACGCACACAATCAAAATCACACCAAATAGACAATATACACTATTTGGATCTTCATGCGATCTATTTATACAACGAACACAAAACCAAAATGTAATGAATGTTTGTGGATCTTGAAGGATGAAGATGAGAGAGATCACTGATAATAATTGTTATGTAAGTAAGAATACGATTGTATCTTTCTCTTGCACTTGATTTGAGAGGTGTAAGAAGGAAGGAAGAAAAGATATTAATTCACTTGAACAAAATCTAAGGATTGTTAGTGATACGATATGTGTTTTAGAAAAAAGAAAAGGGAAAAAATTTGATTCTGATAGATTTGTGGCAAGAGGAAGTGTGTTTTTGAAATAGGGTGGCCCTGTCTATTTTAGGGGACCCAAAAAAATGACGTTGTTGGCGGGCTAGACGGGGTCGGCGGTCCCTTTATATATAAGGGGGCCGCCGACCCTATAATTGGGGCGCGCTTAGCTCCGCTCTCATTTTTTGTACTTTTGTGGTGAATGGTTGTATTGTTATGGAAATTTCTATTTTAGGGGGAAAATTTGAAATTTAAATTATTTATGTTTTTAATAAAATATTTCTTTTCATGAATAAATAATTGTTTTTATATTTTTCATAAAAACATTTTTGTGGATAGTATAAGATTTAAGAAAAAATTGTTTTCTTGATCCACATAATCAGTAATGATTTGTTTATCCTACATTGTGATTAATCCTAGAATAGATTGTTATGATTAGTAATTATAAACGTTTCATTATTATCGTAAAAGTTTTCACTTTTGTTATTATCAAATTATTATGAGGTCAAAAAAAAATATAAATAACGCTTTTGGACATTATTAGTATTATCAGTTAATGAATTGATATCCAACCACGATTATTTACGGGTGGAGAGTTTGTATTGACTATAGGTAATTAAAGAAGTACTCGTAAAGAAATTTTCCGTTGCCATTTATGGACCAAATGTTTAGGAAAGAATTAGCTTGAAATGAGTTGATTGTTTTCTAGATGGATTTTCATGTTATTTTCCAATCCCAATGATCCCAAGCGGACAGAGGAACCACTTTCACTCCCTTATGGAACTTTGCTTTAGTCGCATGCCCTTAGGCTTGTGTAATGCTCCCGGTACTTTTCAAAGGTGTTTGATGGCCAATTCCATGATATGAATCAATAACTATGAAAGTTTTTCATGGATGATGTCTCGGTATTTGGGGATAGTTTTGCTATTGCCTCTCACAATTTAGATTAAAATGCTAAAAAGGTGTGAAGACTACGAATTTTAGTTCTAAATGAGAAGTGCCATTTATATGTGTAAAGAAGAATTGTGTTTGGTCATAAAATATCAAAGTCCAGAATAGAGGTTCGATCACGCTAAAGTCGTAGGTTATCCCGCTAAGATACTCATCCGACCACCGTCAAAGGTGTTAGGAGGTTTCATAGGCCAGTCAATGCGGTTTCTTACCGCACGATTTATCCCCCCCAGGATTTTCCCTAAAATTGCTAGACCTCATGACTCACCTTCTTGTAGAAAAGATGTACTGTTTGTGTTTTTTCAAGATTGTTTATGTTGCTTTGAGGACTCGTAAATAAAGAAGCTTACCGAAGTTTGACAGCTCCGTCTAGTTGTCCCTATTGGAACCTATCCGTTCGACTTATGTGTGATGTAGTGATTTTGCGTTGGTTGCGGGTTTCTGGGACAAACAATAAGACGGAAGGAATTTTCAGCATATAGGTAGGTAAGACAATGATCCGAGATAATTTCATTTGACTCTACGGACGGAAAAAGAAATTCTTGCGTGTTTATGATTTTGAAAAGTTCCGGCCATATCTTGTCTTTATCTAAATAGCATAGTGTATACGGATACACTCGGCTCTTAAATACTTCTTAGGTAAACAGATGCTCAGCCGATATTGCTTCCTAGTGGGTTCTCCTCTACAACGAATTTTGATATCATCATCAATGATAAAAAAGGAACGTAGATTCTAGCGGCACACGATCATTTATCTAGACTTGAGCATCTCATAAGGATGTGTTAGAAATAAGACATAATGAAAATTTTCCTTTAGAAAACTCTTGAGGTTATATTAGTGGAAGTACCCAATGGTTTGCATCGACATTGCATATTTCCATGCGGGGAATTTTATCTGTGAAAGGGAGGTCGTCTAATTAAGAAGCAAATGCTTTATAGGATGTTAAAACAATGCTTTGGGACGATCTCTACTTATTTTGGATTTAGTGGCGAATTCAAATCATTCGACGGTGTGTGCAATGGCAGAAGCTATTGATATCCTTAAAGATTGTCTATGAGGGACCCCGGGGGCATCATGGTGCCATTTCACCGCTAAGAAAAGTATTTGTTGCCGGTTTCTTTTAGCCACCATATTCACAGACACCCATGCTATGATCAAATCTCGTGATACATGTCAACGTCAAGGTAAAATTTCACAAAGAAATGAAATGCCTCAAAACGCTATTCAAGTTTGTGAAATCTTTTATGTATGGGGTATCAATTTTATGGGTCCATTCCCGTCTTCAAGAGGGAATAAGTACATTCTCGTAGCCGTTGACTACTTATCAAAGTGGGTAGAAGCGACTGGCCGCTCCCACTAATGATGCTCGAGTTGTAGTATAAAATGTTTGTAATCTTCTTTTGCCCGGATTTGGATCTCCTAGTGCTATATAAGCGATCGTGGGACCCATTTTTGTAATGATAAATTTGCTAAAGTAATGTATAAGTATGGGTCACTCATCGTCTTGCTACGTCTTATCCATCCACAACACGAGGGGGACAAGTGGAGGTTTCAAATCGTGGCTTGAAACGTATTCTTGAGAGGACGGTTGGTGAAAACCGTGCCTCATGGTCCGATAAGTTAGAAGACGCTTTATGGGCATTCCGTACCGCTTTTAAGACACCGATTGGTTGTACTCCTTATAAGCTCATGTTTGTCAAGTCTTGTTCTATTCTACCTATTGAAGTTAGAGCAATAAGGATATTGGGCCTTAAAACATGTTAAGTTTGATCTTAAACCGTGGGTGATCACAGGATGCTTCAAACTTAACGAACTTAATGTCTTCGTGATCCAAGTACGAGAATTCTTTGATTATATAATAGACGAGGACGCAGGGGGGGGGGGGGGGAATATAAAACAAATATGTCTTCACGACTCCTAGATCAAAACCGCTTTTTCATTGTATGGTGATCAAGTTTTACTCTTCAATTCTCGTCTAAAGATATTTTCGGGAAAGCTTAAAACCCGTTGGTTGGGACCTTTCACCATCACCCAAGTTTTTCCATATGGAACCATCGAGTTATCTCAACCCGATGGTCCAAACTTTAAGGTGAATGGTCTTCATGTGAGCATTTACTGTTAGAGGAGTCATACCATCGTAGGTTTGTCCCGAGATCTCCATACCCCATTCCCATGGCCAAGACTTTAATGCGCGGATGGGGATCGAGTCAAGCTATGGTGACTCGGTTACCAACAAAACAAAGCGCTTCGTAGTAGGAGCGCACCCTATGCTTATACTTTTTCTTAACTATTTTTCCAATGTGATGTGAGGACGCTTGTACTCTTCCAATTCTTGTGTTATGCTTGTGATTGTTTTAGGATTGACCCAAAATTTTTGGGAGCCTCTCGTGTTCGGTGTTTGTCCAGTTCCACTCGAGCTTCCTTAGCCTTTGCATGCCATTAGTTGGAGAAATCTGATATCCTAGTTCTTATGACTAACATCTATCTTTTAGCATACTAATAAACGGCTCTTATGATTTTTTTGTTTTTTGATACTTTCTCCATGCTCGGATTATTGCATCGATCTTTGAATTTAGGATGGGTTGTGAGCCTTAGACTAGGAAACATTGAGGACAATGTTTAGTTTTAGTATGGGGTTAGGTATATTTCGATATGATCTTACTACTTTTGCTCCGTTGTTCTCACGTACCCGTTTTCCGCAAAAAATTTAAAATTTTTATATATAAAAATTTAAAGGTTAGATATATATATATATTTACATATATATATATATATATTATATAATATATATATGTATATATAATTGATGAAAAAAATAAAAAAAAAATATATTGTTTTGGACACGAATGTAGGATTTCGTTGGTGTGAACATCAGTAATTTTGACCGGCTGTGATTTTTTATCTTAGCTTTCTCCTTAAGTACATAGTTGAAGTTTGCTAATCTTTTATACAAGGAGTTATTAAAAGCAAGTCTACTTGAAAAGTAGATTTTTCAAGTTTTAATTGATTTGTAAATATGAAGATCGATTATTTGGCTAAGTATCACTATTTCTTTATTCGAATTTCTAAATGTGAAGAAAAGAGATGATAGAGTAGATTTAAAGTTTAGATGCTAATCGTGGAATAGTTGGATTTCTTTAAAGCTAGAAGTGTTTATTGTGGCTTTTTTCGCCTATTAGATTGTTTCATCCTTTATATATAATTGTTTTTAATAAATAGAGTTGTGGCGGTTTTTTGGTTATATTGTTAGTGCAGTTTTTTAGTTCCTTTTATGATTAAGTAGTAAGTATACATCAGGATACTTAATTTGGCATACTATTGTATCACTTTAATTAATTTTTTGTTATCCTTAAAGAAGCCTTAGAGGTATATAGGGTAAGTTATAAAATTAATAAGTGAAATTTTAGCTTATTCGTTTCTTCAAAGAGCCTAAGGGTTTTATGGATATGGATATTGTTGCTTAATTTTCGTTCTGGCTTGTAACTTTAAGAGCCTTAGGGTTATATGGTGCAAATGAATATTGTTTCCTTTTTGGTCTTAAGAGCCTTAAGGTATATGACATGATGGAACCTAAGTACTAATAAAAGCAAATTTTTTTTTCTTCGATGGGACTTAATTTTTAAATGGACATTTGAAGTTTTTGAAAAGGGCTAGGAGCTATTTAATTGCGTTTTGACGTTACACTTATTTTTGGATTAATAAGTATCATAATAAAGTCTGAAAAGAGCTCTTCGGGTATGATGTACTTAAATAAAATTTTGATGATACTACAAATTAGATCTAAGGGTGAGAAGTTATTACGCAATTAGCTGTTATCAGTAGGGTTTAGCATCATAACTTGTATTTTACAATGATCATGTTTTTATGCTTGGCTTGGAGAAGTGTAAGAGCGCGGGTAACGATAAATTTTCCTTTTGGACTACCTTTTGTGCTTTTTTGTTCGTGATCTAAAAGTTATTCTTAAATAATGAAGTATTACATTATGTCACACATGAATAAGTTGTAAGATGGATAATTATTGAAAAATCATAAAAATAGGAAAAATATTGAAAATGGGGAAAAAACAGGGTGTTTTATAACTTGTGATTTCTGATCTTTCCCACCAGAAAAGACTTTGTATCTTTTCAAAAGATTAGGTTTGGAAGATTTTGGAGTATTTGGTTTAAAAGCATATTAACATTGCGTCGAGGACACGACAATCACTTAGTTTGGGGATTTTGTTATTGTAAGAAATCACATATCCATTTATATATAATTTGACCCTAAAAGATGAAATATGCAATTTATGTTTGGTGTATTATGTATTTTTGTCTTTTGTGATGTGTAGGTTGAGGATATGTCCAAATTATCACATCGAAGAAGGCCAAAATGGGACAAAAACGAACACGAGAATGAAAGAGCGTGAAAAGCCGAGGCCAAAGGTGTGCATTTATCAAGGAAAAATCCAAGACAAGCCCGTAAACCCTAAAATTCCCAAAACCGTCAAAATAAATAACACCGTTAGTCCTTAAAACATCACAAGACTAATAGGTGTTATTTTTTACACTACAAACCAAAAGATTGTTAAACTAACACTTAACAACCGTTAAAGTGTTATTTAACACTTTCACAAAACCTTATAACCCTTACCCTGGCCCAAATAAATAAACCAAAAGCCCAACCCTTTTATAGAGCCAAGTCATAATGCCTATTACTCGGTCAAATCAAAAAATAAGAAAGAAAGGCGGGGGAATGGCGTTTTCATATTTACCTATAGTCCCCAAATATACCCGCACCCTATTACCCCATTAAATGTAATTAACCTTTCTAGAAGGATGATGTCGTTTGCAATGACGTTTTTGGGAGGCCACGCTGGCAATCCCAAGGCCAATCATTGGCTAATCATGCGTGGAAGTCATCGAACGGTCAAGATTAGATGCGTGAAGGGCAATCAAGGATTAAGGGCCAGGATTAGAAGTTGAGTGGAGCAGTTTCAGAGCCTAGAGCTTCACTCGCTCGCTATAAACGGAGTCTCTCACACACAGGTTGAATCATCTTAGGGGTAGACAATAGTAGAATTTAGAGTATTTTAGTTATTAGTCGTTTTAGGTTTATTGAATTTCAATTAATGTAAACTTTCTTTTCATAAGCATTGTATTTCGTTTAAAGTAAATCATAAAGTGTTTAGTTTTTAATATGTTCAATTATCAATTCATGTTTTTACTTAATGCTTTATGGTTTAATTAACTCTCTTTGATTACTCAATTTATTATTGCGATTTTACTTTTCGTGTCATTTAAATTTTATTTTTTTAAATACTTGCAAATTTACTTTTCTTTGTTTATGCGAAATTTTGAGTTTTCTTTAAAAATCACTTGTCATTTACATAAACTTGTCTTTTTAAATACTGTATTAATCCTTTGTTAAGCTTTTGAAGACATCAAAAACTTTTTTAAAGCTTTTTTTTTACATCTGTCTCATAAAAAATCAAAAGAAGAATTGTCAAAAATAGAGCAAGGTTTATACTGGATGGCCTTGGTTTAGAGCTTCATGGGAAGCACATAGGTTGGTTTAAGCTGATTTGAGAGCTTAAACACTTGCCAAAAGCTAAGGACCTTTGTGAGATTCTTATTTTCATTTTTCTAGCTTATTTACTATTCATTTGCTTATTTACTGCTTATTTCCTGTTTTTGTTGCTTATTTGTGTTCTTAATGCTTACTTGTCTTAGTTTTATGCTTATATGTCATTTTTCTATGCTCTTTCCTTAAATCTGCCTTATTTACCTATTAAACTGCTTATAGCTTGTCTGCTTATTTTAGTGCTTTCTTTATATGCTTTTAGCTTATTTTTGCTCAACATTGTTTGCTTGTTACCTGTTTTTTCAAAAATCTTAGCTTAAAACCCTTAAAATTAGTCTTAAAAAGACCCTTTCATATTTTAGAGGTGTGTTTTAGGTTAAGGGTGGTAAAAAAGGGTCAAATTGGTATAAAATCCATTTGGGTCACTTGGCCAAGTTGTGCAAGCATTTTTAAATTATTTTCAATCTGTTTTACAAGAATTTTAAGTTTAAAAGTTGGTTTTAAGTCTTTTCTATAAGCCTCTTTGAAACTGTTAGACCAAAACAGTTTTAAAGAGCTTATTTGAAAGAGACTTGTTTATTGTTTTTTATGTCTTGTTTTGGTTTTTTTTAATGTGGTCATAATGCTGTGGTGTATTTATCTTTAGGTCTCCTTTTGTTTTCATCAAAAATTGTCCAAATCTGTCTTAAGTGTTTTTCATTAGTTTTTCAAAAGTGCCCTTTCAATCTCATTATTTTAGTCAGTTAAAAGAGTTTTCTAGATTGTGAAAATTTGAGCATAAGCTCCTTAGGAGTCACACTCAATCTGTTTTAACTTGCTTTTTATTTTAAGCTTATTTTATTGCTTTTTTATTGGGTTATGCTTATACTCCCATTTTGCTTTGTAAGGAAAACCAAAACTCAGCATCTTGTAAAACAACCTTTTTCAAGCTTTTTTTCTTGCCTTATTTGAATTTCAAAGTGTGTTCTGTTTGCTGTTTTAGAAAGCCCTTAAGCTAAGCTTTAAGTTGATATACCCCTCATAGCCATAAGGTTCCATCTTTGGGCTTAAAAATAAGCCCAAAGAAGTGTCCCTAGCTGTTGGGTTTACCAGTTTTCAAGCCCCATTTGCTTATATTTGCTAGTTTTTAGCTTTTCTGGTTCATTTCATTGCTTATTTAGCTTAGAATTGCTTATTAGGTGTTAGTGTAGGCTAGGTTTGCTTATTTACATTTTGCTTGTGCTTATTTTGCTTAAATTTAGCTTAACAGTTTTGCCATATGACTTAGTGTAAAAAATGAGTAGTCTGTTAGTTTTTTTTTTGCTTATTTCTAAGCTTATTTTTCAGTTTCAAGAAAAAAAAAAAAATTGTTTTTTTTAAAATTAGATTATTTTTCTTGTTATTATAAAAGGGAGGTTACGGATTCGAAACCGCGTCATCCCTTTAACACAAGCATATTTATATCACACACACTCACCATCGAGTACATAGGCACAATCTGGTCATAACTGTACCACTTAATTTATATACACATTTTTTTTCTCTTGTATGCTTATTACTCTTTACTGCTTATTTTGGTTATTCATAAGCCTTTTTTTCAAAACTTTTATTTTTCTTAGATAGTCCGTAACTTAAGCTACTTTTCTGCATTTTTTCAGATTTTTCCATTAAAGTTTAGTATTTTAAACAAATTTTCTTTTCAAAACCGTTTTTAATTCATTAAAAATTAATAAGAAAAAATATAATTTATATAATTTTTTTAAGAAAATTTTCTTTTTATTATTTAGCACTTTGAGAAAATTAATTTTGAGCCATAGGTTTAAATTTCAAAATTTTGTTTTTTAATGAACGGGATTCGGTCCCGGTTCTCGTTTTTAAGTTTAAATCACTATTAGCTTTCGTTTTTAGGTTTTCTTTAATCGTTTTTGCATTTTATTAAGTAGAATTAGAAAACCGCAAATCAAAATTTCCTTAATCCATTCAATTCACGCGATCACAAACGTTCTCGATTTTCAATTTGCACCTCGTTAGGAGAACGACCCGGGGGATTTTTGATTTTCCTTTGGTCAAAAGTAAATTTCTCAAATCTCTTGGAATTCTTACTATACTATACTATATTTGAATTATAATCTTGAAATTATCCTTATATATTTATTATATTTATTATAATTTATATATACAAAAAGGCTAGTTTTAAAGGTTATCATTTTGGCGCCCGGTCTACCGGGGATGGTCTTGATTCTTGTTGTGAGTTTCGTGTTATGTTTGAAGATTTGTGTTTGATTTTGTGAAATATTTTATAAAAAAATTCCAAAAAAATATTTTACTTTTCCTATTTTGTGAATATCAATTAATTAACAATACCAAATAAGTTCTCAATTCAAAGATTTAAAACTTGCCTTTGTATCAATTGTCAAGTACGGCTCACCTTTAAAAGTTTAACAAACTCCGAGAAGGGGTTTAAGGAGGGTTGTTCCGAGGAACTTACGACCCGAAAGGAGAAGGTTTTTAATAGCTTCGCGCCTTTCCCGTCTATCGACTCCTATTGTGCATTTTTTCTTTTAAAGAGCTACGTGAAGCAAGTTGATTATGGGTATTAAAGTTCTTCGGTCTAATTAAAAATAATAATTGTTAATTAGTTATTGAAAAACCAAAAATAATCTCCTTTAACCTCTTTGCCATCAATTCTCATTTTCTTCAACCCTCGCTTAATCTGTTTATTTCTCATTGAGTCATATTTACCATTTGAAGTGTGCGGAGTAGGGGACAACCGTCAGTATGACTTTTTTATTGTTTTATTCGTGTACGTGCAAGAATGCGGTCGTCAATTTTATCATTGGAGTTTGTATAATTTGTACTTTTGGAGGTTGAAAAATCCAATCGTTTTTTCAACTCCGTACTCTTTAAATGATTATCTACATTTCTCTCACCACCACATACCACATCTAACCCATCTTGTGTGAATTTGGCAGGATCGATGCCATTATTGGTCATATGTAAACCGCAAGTTTCCGATTATCTTCTAATCTCCGGAAACGTGTTACGATCAAAACTATGATGAGTTCCCACAAACTTCACTGAGTTTTCAACAACAAATATTTTGTTGTACCCGCTGTGGGGGCCCGCATGAGACTTGTCAATGTGATCAATTGATCTTCGATGAGCCTTATTGTGCAAATCTTTGTTGTGAAAATTGCGGGGGTCCTCATGCGACTTTTGAATGTCAACCGATGAATCAAAATTTTCACTATTCCAATTCTTCCGGTTTTGACCAATTTCAACCCCCGCAATTCCCGTCATTCATCAACCTCCTAAAGAAATGAGAATGGAAGCTTTGCAAGCCCGAGAAGACCTAATGGAATCGATACAAAACTTTTTAGAAAAGTTTAATCGTATTTCTTTTAGGGAAACACCAAAGGTTTTAATGCAAGCTTGGGACAAATTTTTTGAAGTTAAGCATGCTCAATCCGAGGAGGTACAAGAATTGCTTAACAAACTTCTTCAAGATTTGCAAAGTATAAACGAGGAATTGGCAGAATATATTAATACTCCAAGTTGGAATTTGCCTACCTCATCTTATGATGATGACGACGATGAGTATTCTTTTGCAACACAAGAATATCTCATGACATGTTCTACCGCAATCACACCCGATTCACCAAAAACGGACTCTCTCATCATGGTGGACAAACATCTTGACACAATTCTAGAAACAGAATCGGACGAATTCATAAAGTCTAGTGTTGAGAACCTTGTCCAAAACCCAAGTGAGTCCGAGGATGAATGTGAGTGTGATGTGCCCGATTGTGATGATTCTCAAACGACAAATTTTTCAACGTTTTCCAATCCTCTCTTCGACGATTCTACCTCTAGTGATGACGAGTCAAGTCATGAGGAGGTTATTCACGAAATAAGTTTTAAAACTTATTCAAACCCTCTTTTTGATCTTGACGAGGAAATCATTTCTAGTGAGTTTAATCCGATTCATAATGAAGACCTCGATTCTACTTCGAAAAATGATGGTTTTGATACCGAGTCTTATCTTCTTGAATCATTACTCAATCGTGATACTTTGATGGCTTCCTCTCCCAAGATTGATTCTCTCTTCGATGAGTTCGCCGGTGAACTCATAAAAATTCCTCCAAGAATTGTTAATAGAGAGCACGAGGAATATGCTATACGATAATTCATCTCCCCGGCTGCCAGAAGATTTTCATGCTAATCCAAATACGATCATCGAGTCTCTTCCCACATTTTCTATTCTCGTTGAGGATATTGACTCTCTTAGGGAAGATATCGATATATTTCCCGATCCGGATGACTCAATACCACCGGGTATTGAGAGTGATGATTACGACTCGGAAGTTGACGATAATTCTACTTCCCTTCCCGAGTTCGAATCATTTCATGTTGATTATCTCGATTCGGGAGATTCAACCATTGATGTGGTGGAAGACATCCCCATTGATGTACCTAATATTTTGCCAACCCATCCCACCCTTCATATGTATTTCGACTTCATTCCTTCTCATAATGATCTCGGATATGATCTTGATGTTTCTTCTCCTTCCGGAGATAGAAACAAGATTTACGATCCGGGGATATGCATTGAAGTCGAATCCATGATATTTCTTACTACTCTTTCCCCCGCGATTGATACTTTACTTCCATTTTCATCCGAAAATGAAGACAAAGTTTTTATTCATGGTGTTCTTGCTTCAAAGGAGAAATCTCCTCCTTCTTTATCACATCGGGGCTTTAAAGCTTCCAAGCTTTTTCATCATAAAAGCCCGATGTTGATTCATGGAGGGGACATTCCTATCTTGGATGTCCCGTTTCTCCATTTCTATCCTCCTTGACCTACTCAAGTATGGGGGATCGAGTCAGGCTCAAGACTCGATTAGCAAAAATAAGCGCTTCATGGGTGGCAACCCATGCTTATCCTAATTATATAGTAGTAATGAATAAGTGTGTTGTGAGGAGGCTCGCCTCTTCCTTTCTCGTGCTTTGTGTTTTTGTTGTATGTTCAGGATTGCCTCGGATTTTGAAGCCTCTCGTGCTCGTGGTTTTGTCCTTCATTCACTCGAGCTTCAAATCCTCAGCTTCATTATGGGAATCCAATATCCAAATCTTATCGACTAATTGTTTATCTTTCGCATACTTAATAAACGCTTAGGCATTTACGCTAGGGAAGCCCCTTTCAAACATTGAGGACAATGTTTAGTTCTAGTATGGGGGGATCTTCGATTTGATTGTGCCTGCAGCCGTTGTTTTTACGTAATCCTGTTTTTACCACCAAAATACCAAAAAAAATGAAAAAATTTAAAATTTTCAAAAATAAAATAAGTGTTTTGTCACAATTTTGACTTTCCTGCTGGGTAGAATAAGAATAAATTTTGACTCGATCGAGCGTGTTGAGCTCTAGCTTATTCCTTAACTTTTATACTAAGCATTTGCGGATCTTCGCGAAGAACGAGAAATGATAGAGTTAAGTATGAGTTGGATGCTAAACAAGGATTATTTGGAAATCTTAAGAGCTCATGTGTGTAATTTGTGGCTTTTTCTCCCATAAGCTCCTAACTGGACTAATAATACGTGCTATTTTTGGAAATTAAACTTAAATCAACAATTTTTAGATAGCAATAATTTTAGTCTTAGTTCAAATTTATACTTAAATTTTCCAAAAAGAATTCTTCCCTATATCGTGAAATAAAGTTTAAAAAAATGAAAAATGATGAAAAATGAAAAAAAATAATAATAAATATAAATTGTGGGCTGATAAAAGTTTGTTGCATCTTGCCGGCTCACAACCGATGTTGCAGCCTTCTAAAGAAAGCCCATAGTAAGAATAATAATCTGAGACTGATAAAAGTTTGCTGCATCTTGCTGGCTCACAACCGATGTTGTGGCCTTCTAAAAGGTCGAGGGTTACAATTGCATCATGGTTATGTTTAAATATTAAGTGTGAATTAATAAATGTAAGATCTCTTTTT
>BQNB010096852.1:0-25526 GCA_026074375.1 Tanacetum coccineum | reverse complement strand
GTAAAATTAGGGCACAATTAGGGTATAAAAATTAGGGCTTTTTGTTCCATTTGATTTCTGCACCTTTGTAGTTTTTAAAAACTATTTTTTTCTTATTTTTACAGTTTAATTTGTATTTTCTATAAATTTAAATAGATTTTAAGTAATTTCTTTTTCTTAAATAATTCATAAAAAATAGAAAAATACTTGAAAATTTTTGATTCTTTTTGAAAATTTTCTTTTTAAATCTAGTATTTTTGAAAAATAAAAGTAAAATTTTAGTGTTAATTTTTAGAAAAAGTTTATTTTTGTTAATTCAATTTTTCTTTAAAAATTCATAAAAAATTAAAAAATAGTTTAAAAATTCCAATTCTTTTTCTTAAAATTTTCTTTTTAAATTTGTGATTTTTAGGTATTAAGTTTGTTAAGGGTAGTGCTTTAGATTTTAAATTCTCGTTTTAGCTCACGTTTTTAATTCACATTTGTTAATTTTTCGTACTAGTTAATTGATTTTAGTTCCTTTAATCGTTTCTATAGTTTAATTGTGCTATTAAATTTGTAGTATAATTCAAAAGCCAAAAATCTTTTAACCATTCTTAACTCGAATCCGAATATCACCAAAATCTCAATCACGATCTTCGAGGTATTTTACGGGGACAGTTGTATTAATTACTTCCTAGTGGATTAATTACTTACGGTATCTTGGTTAGTGAAAGTTTGCACTATAGAGATATATACTATACTTTTCACGAATCAGCTACCAAAAAAAAAAAAAAAAAAAAAAAAAAAAAAAAAAAAAAAAAACACAAAAAAAAAAAAAAAAAAAAAAAAAAAAAAAAAAAAAAAAAAAAAATAAAGCCACCATTACCCATTTATGAAAACACCACCTACTGATATTCACCTTGTACCTCGTCAGATTTCTACCTGCACCGCCCAATTTACCTCGGTAGACCGGCTATTCCTTGTTTTACTCCGGGACAGGCCGACTCCTGTTGCTTCGTTACTCTACCCATCTCTAATGGTAGGTACTTAAGATGTTAACTGCTAGGAAGAGAGTCAAACCATTACCTACCTACCGACCTGCATTGAGATATACAACGGATTACTCTTCATCAGACCATTTCACCTCAAATGATATCACGAGGATTCTCCCTAGATTCTTTGTTTGGACTTCATCAGATTCCCATTTAGACACTTCATCTGATTCGTCTTCGAGACATTCTTCATCAGGTTATGCCATATCAGATTCTCCTTGTGATTCACCGATTGTTGTTTCTGCGAGGCCATCTCGCAAGAGATGTAGGTCCCATACTTCATCAATACCCGTAGCCTCACTCGTGCGTGAAGCTCTATCTCCCGTACGCGCTGACCTATTGCCACCTCGTAAGAGGATTAGGGATTCTGATTTCGTGACTGATTTGGAGGTTAGTTCAGAGGAGGGTTATGTGTCATATATACCTAGAGATATTAGGTTAGGAGTTGATATTGAGGATAGGCTTCAGTGCCTTACACTTAAGCCCGATATTGATCCCGATGTCCAGGCTGAAATTGATGCTTGTAATTGCATTTGCTGATGTTTTGCACTAGGAGCGGACGAGTTAGAGTTGGAGATTTGGGATACGGCCAAAGGAGAAGGTCGAGTTATAGTGCGAAGTCGGCACGATCGAATATGGGTTTGATCGATGTTACTCATCAAGTTGTTTCGGATGACATGGCTGAGCCTGTTAGAGAGGATTCTCCTGAGTTAGTTAGTACCTGATGCTTGGTAGCAGGTGCAAGTTTTACATTTATAATCATGACTAATTAAACTACCAAAAATGCATATGTGCAAGTATTCTCGTTCATTCATAGTAAAGTCGGGGTTAGTTGGAGTTCGTTGCCAAAGGGACTTGGTATTATCATTATATAATACGAAGAGCAAATAGGTTGTCACGATCCCTATCACTTCTAAACACAAAGAACATTTCATTTTTAATTCATTCATGGGAAAAACAATACTTGTGCTAAATTCTATTTCATTGATATGATAGTTGATTCGTTGGTTATACTTGATTATATGACTAACAAGAACATAGGTTACATAGATTCAATCCATGGTGTCTTTTACAAATCCACATATATATGTTAAAATGATGGTGATCCATTTTGGCCTATGAAAACCAAACCTTCTAACCATTTTTATCCAATTGTTATGAAAAACATGATTATGTCAAGTAATTTCAACGAGTCCTTTCGAACTATACTTGAGTTTTAGATCAAACAAGCCTTTTTAAATATGTTAAGTATGAAACTTAACCGGAAATCCTTTCAGCCTATAAATCCATTTTTATGTTCTATCAACATTTAATCCAACAAGTTATTACTCTAAACAATCACAAGACAATTAATGAGATTCAAGCATACAATCATAATCAACACATCATAATCAATTACATATCATTTGCACAAGTATATCAAACACTACTCATAACTTATTTCATTAAACTCAAAACTCAATTCAATCATATTGTTCATGATAGTAAAATAAGTAAACTTTCTGGAAATATAAGAACAAGGATTATATCTAACCAAATGATTACACAAGAAAGTCTAGACTTGGATTTAGAGCAATCCAAACGCCTCCAATCTACAAAGAATACCAATTTCTAAACACCAACAAGCAAACAAGATCAATACCCACATTCTTGCTTTACTCCTAGAATTCTTAAAACTATTCTAGCCTTTCGGGAGAGTAATTAGGGTTTCTCAACCTTTATCAAAGGTTGTAGAAGTGGGTGTTTTGTCAAGAATCTTCCTAGTATGAATATATTTTTTTTTAGGCTAGGATACATGTCCTTAAGCAAAAAACGAACTCCAAGTGCTTAATTTGATGGTAATGATGGGGTTTGGAGGGTAATGGCTCATTAATTCTCCCATAATTGGTAATTTTGTAACTGCCAAAAGTGGCCAGCCGGGCGGCGGGAGATCTAGCCGGACGACTAGACTGCTTCAGTCAGCCTTTGTGGCTCGTTTCTAGCCTGGGCGGCTGGGGCTTCGCTCCAAAACGTAAAGTGTTGTTTTCTTGGGCACTTTTCTACTTTTTTATTCCTTTTGGTTTGGGTTGGCCCATACAACTTATAAATGGATTAGGTACTTGTATTTGGGCTATAATGGCCTCCAAACCTCTCATCCAAGCTTTACTTGTCGTGAAATCTCCGAAAGTGATTTTCTTTACGTTTTCTTCTCTATTGGCTAACTACAAACATGTAAACTTCACTTTGTACAATATTAGCAATAAAAGTTATTTATTTAACCAAATATTTTATATAAAAGCACAAATAACGCTCCCTAAAACATACTCGATTTGAGCATTATCAAATTTCCCCACACTTAAGCTCTACGCGCCCTCGAGCAGGTTTAGCATTTAAGAAAAGTAATCCCAACAACCTCTCGATAATGAATAACAAAAGTATAATCGCTCAAATAAGAACAATTATTGCTTCAAAGTTTATAAACGAATCCTTGACAAGACCCGTACGATTTTCGTACAGATAACATAACTAAGCACCTCATGAATAAGAACTTTTGATGAATTCACTCAACAGTCGATATTTTGTTTTTGGTGTGGTACCGGCTCGGGTAATCACTATCTACTCAGTCATGATTTCGTGTTTCATACTATAAGCTTATACAGTCTTAAAATAACAATCCGATGATGGGCGATGAGCACACGACAAAATCGATCAAAAGGACTTTTAGTAGGTTAAGCTTTCGAAGTTAACAAGGGTTGTGCTTTAGGCACTGGGGATATTTTGTGTTCGTTTCTACAAAACGGAAAAATAAAGGTTAAGTCTAAAAAAAAAAAAAAAAATAAAAAATATTGCTGTCTCCAAATTCCAATTAAAATGATTTACATACCCAATTTACTCTACAATCGATCACCGGTATCACGTTTAGCACATTGGCTAATCGAACCCCAATTTTACTTCTTATTCCTTCATCTTCATAATTTATGCACATTGGCTTTTATTTTTTATTTTTTTTTCTTTTTCTTTTTTTCACAACCAAAATCCTCGTCACCCCACATTTTGGATGAGGCAACACCATATAAAAAATGTACAAATGAGAAGAATTCTACTCCGTATTTGTTCGAAATGGCTCACACAAATTACAAAAGCCCGTGGTAAACAATACATCATCAATAAATACGACCATGGTACAAGTAAATAGCAAACCATAGACTAAACTAAGGTTAGGCAAGGTTAAAAGTGTATATATACTTTTTGTATTTTTCTGGATTTTTTTCAAATGAACGGGAGCTTCAAATGGGGAACTAATTTTATCTAGTTTTAAAGTGGGCTAACTAAATGGGTCCCAAAATAGTGGTTAACTAAAACCGACGTGCTAGACTAAATCTTTGTTATATATTGGAAAGGCCATTTGGTGTAATCCTAATTTTGCCTTTATCACTAAATTTACCATATCACACAAGTGATCTCATGCGGAAATATAATGCATTAACAAGCACAATTTCTTAGAATGAGACAATCACCGGCACACTCGTAGTAAAAAAAAATGATTAAGCATTAAATAATGCTTTTCATACGAAATAGGCTTCAATTCCTCACACTTTTTGAGTAGCGGCTATAAATGTGCTAGCAAATGTTATCGATCCTAAAAACGAATTGCTCAAATAATCGAGATATGTCAAAAAAAAATCAAATAGCCTTATTATTGGTTGGTATGATTTAGTCGTTTTTAATATATATTCCTTACGTGTAAAAACAACTAAATCCTCGAGGGCGACACTTTTATCCCTAAAAAAAATTAAAAATTACACTAAAAGTTATACAAAAAGTTAAAAACTAGATCATTTTTCCTATTTACTTCCATCCCTCACACTTAAGTTTTGAATTGTACTCAATGTAAATAAACAAACTTCAAAGCAAAGGAAATGGGAAAAATTAGGATGAATGATACTACCCGGATTAGATACGCATCTTCCGTATGTGGTTTTTTTATAAGCGACTTGAGTTTCCTTGAAACTCGGTTTTGATAAACCACCAATACTTCTCGTATATCAACCCTGCAAATACTGCAAATACACATGATGTGTCGTTGTGTGGGGTATATTTAATTGATTTAAGTTTTAAATTTATATTTTGCCGACTAAACCAAAAATAACACTTTAACGGGCAGTGTACCCGATCGGTAGTAGTTTTCGTGGTAAGTTAGGGATTATGTCAAAAACTTAAAGTGGGTTAATCTCTCAATTTATTTTATATCTTGGTTATTTTTATTTCTATTTAATTCCTATTCTATTAAAACCTATGTTAAACCTATGCGAGTCTAAATTCCTAATTCTAGACAGGAAAAAGGGGAGGTTTTCTAAGCCTGAGAGACTCGGCCTGTTGGTTTGGTGACTACATCAATTCAAGGCTGTTAGCCTCAAAATTTGAGCTTCGAACAATGGAAGTTCAGTTAACCCACACATATTGATATTAGGTCCTACGGTCTAAAATAATATACGTTGTAATAGGCTACACGGGTAAACCGTCTCTGGGCTTTAAAGTAATCTAAAACCGGTCTCGTGTATCGCCGCGAAAGCCCAAAGTAATCCGTGCCCGGCCGTAGAAATACCAAGGCTGAAAGCCTCTTGGTATTAGTATAAATACCCCTTCTCCATGATATGGAGAGGGGGTTGGTTTGTTAAATCCGCATTTGTAATTTGAATTAATTCTTCCATCTTTTTCTTCTCTCTACCTTTCTCTCTCTAACTTCTCTCTAAACTTCTTCCATTTTATCTCATCTTTATTTCTTGTGTTTCAATATGAAGTGAAAGTGATTATTGGTGACGACATTTGGTATCAATCGCCACGGGTGGGTTTAGTATTTTTGTTGTGACAACTTATTTTGAGCTTATTTGGTTCGTTTTTTTAAAAAACTTATATTTTTTTTTTCACTTGTCTCAAACAAAAAAAAAAAAATTCTCTACGTCTATTTTTTTTGTTTTTTTTCAATAAGTTAAGAGTGAGTATTCATTATAGTAAACGTTGGGCCTACTGCTTATTCTTATAACACGTTTTTGTTCTTTATTTTTCATTTGTTTTGTGTCTCCTCACATCAAACAACATCTTTGTGTTGTTTTTGTTACGTCTACTGTTTTTCTTCTTTCTTTCTTTTTCGGTGAAAACTTGATCACTCGAACGAGGGAAAACTTAGTGACCATACGAACTAGTGACCAATCGAACGAGGCGGTTATAAGCATCGAACAGAGACCACTCGAAATATGAGACCAGTCGAACAAGAGGACCATCGAACGAGTGTTCTTTGCTTTCGATCGAACGAGTGTTTTTGTTTTTCGATAGAACGAGTGTTTTTAAGATTTGGATTCGAAAGTCGTGTTCATTGTTTCGAGCGAACGAGATCTTCCATTTGTTTGATCGAACGAGTGCATTCTTCCAATTACCATCGAGACATGTCTTTCGAACACGAGGACCACTCGAATGAGTAGAAAAACGATCGAACGAGTTAGAAAAAAAAGAGGAATCGAACGAGTCCTAAAACTTTTAACAAACCGAACGAGCTCCAACTCCTTGCAACGAACGAGAGGAATAAACCTTGAACCTTCTAAAACTCACAAGAACACAAAATCTTAACGTTTTTAACAAAATTTTAGGTTTTCGGTTTCGAGTGTCGGTAAATCTACGGGAACTTATAAGTATTACCGTTGCTGTCCGTGTCGTGTTTTCGCTCCAAAGTGGTATATTTAGTTTTTGTTTCCGTCGACACCGTTTATGGGGGGCCCAAAATTCCGCAAGACAATTTTTCATTCGTTGCATTTTTAAAAAAAAATTTCAAACGTAATTGCAGGGAGGGAACACGTTTTTATTTCTTATAAATTTGCATTTTACACTTTTGGCCCCTAGACTTCTAAATAGTTTTCAATTTTCACATCTAGTTTTTTAAAAGTTTACTATTAGTCCATCACTTTAAAACAATTTTAATTTTCACCTTTCATTTTTTCAATAAATTTGGTGTTAATCCTTAACTTTAAAATCATTTTCAATCTTATCCTTTAATTTTCAAACAATTTTTTTTAGTTTTGTATTTTTCAAATCTTTTAGTTAACCTTTTAGTTTTTAATTGTACCGTTTGTCCTTAATTGAGTTTTGATCAACCGTTAATTATTTCAAGCTAATCGTTTGTGCAACCGTTCATAGTTTTAAGGCTCAATTTTTCGCCAACGAAAGTTCACAAATTCTTCAATTTCAACAATGATTCAACATCAATTAATTTGTGTTTTAACGGTTTTTTTCGTGATTTTGTAAATCCGCGAAAACTCTGGTATTTTCTCAGTTTAGTCAAGATTTGCTAAAATCCGTGAACGTTAATATTGATTCAAATGCCAAAACCACTGAGTAATTATCACTTTACAGGCTTAAGTATCTACACATCATTTTCACTTCAATTCACGGTAAAATGGAAACGAAAGATACTTTATCTTCGTGTTCTAATTCGAAAGAACAACAAATGCAACAAATTCAAGACAAAGCAAAAGAAAGTTGCATGGTATCTTTTCGAAAACTTCATTCACACCTCAAGCATCTTTCACACGACAACTTAAAAGGAACTCGAATCGAGTCTGGATTCAAACGTACACTTTTGCAACACTCTTTGGTCAAGATGTTGAAACTTTTCTAGGCACAATGATCCTAAACATGGATCAATTAGAAAAACAACTTGACAAAGAAGAATTTCAAGAGATTGGATCCACAGCTTCTTTTAAAGTACTCGAGAGACAGTTTCAGATGTTCATCAAGTCACGGACTTATTTGGATGATGAATATGTTGACATGATACGCAACAAATTCCTACAATACACTCGACTCGAAATTTCAGAATTCCGTGACACACTGATCCAACACATGGAATCTGTTAAGAAGTCGATTGATGAAAGAGCACAGCATAAACGAGAGTATGACAGCTGGGTGAATGAAAGACAGATTCAGACAACAGAGGATAAGGTTGATACGGGAAAAGCAGTGGATGCCAGTTTGGTTACTCAGAAGGCATTTGGGACAGAACCAAGTGCAGGATACGAGCACCAGATCTAGGGAATGATGCACATGTGATGATGCAGATATCAACCCATTTATGATGAGAGCCAATGGCTGAGGTTACAAACAACTGTGAAATTCAATATCTTTTGCTACTGTGGACAACAGATTACTGAGCAACCTGAATTCATAATGAAGGAAAGGTTGACCAGAATGCTGAACAATGGTCATGACAAAGTCCTGTGCCCTGCTAATTAAATGATAACCAGACCAACTGATACCTCTCAAAATCATCTCTTGAATTCTGAAAATATTGTCTCAAAAAGACATGCCAATTTCAAAAAGATTTTTAAGAATGGAAGACATTGTGTTAATATTGAACTTAAATATCAAAATTCAAGCTTTTAATAGAAGGGCAACTTGGTCAATTTTTAAAGTAACAAGTAATGAAGCCAAGGTTAAACATGACATAGATGTATTGAAACTATAAAACATCGAATTGGGAAACATAAAGTGGGCTAAGTTACTTATGGTAATATGAGACTTTGAAAAGATAACCTAAGAAATGTTTGATTATATCAAGACAATAAGAGTAAGAAATTGAACACAACAACTTCGTTGTATTGCAATAGTGTTAAATTCAAAGCTCAACTTAAGGAAAAGGGTTTGCCAAATTGCAGAATTAATAAACGAGTTAAGGAAAATTAACAGGAATAGTGTGATCTAAGTTTGCAAAATCGTCAAAAATTCTCTTAGGGAAAACCGGCTTTACATACCCGTAGAAACCAATCAGTGTTAAGACAACCGACTGCGTTTTAAGTCTGAACGACCTAGTTTTCAAAGTGCAAACGGTTTGCCTCCCAAGGTTGATGTCAATGGACGATTTGTTCAAAACCAGTACTACCATTATTTGCCTAAGGAGAAGAGATCTGCCATTGCAAAACCTCATCACATTGATTGCACCTGTCATCTAGGTTATAGATCAATATGTCATGGTTCATAATCACTACCTAGAGGAAGCTAAGAAAAAGACACAAGAAAGCAGTAGGAATTCAGAACCTAGTGTGATGCCTTCTGCTAGATCACAAAGCACAGCAAATGGTAGCAAACCAAAACCTAGGATCAATAACCAAAAGTCTAGGAATTGGCCTGCATCTAAGAGTAGTTGTGTCACGACAAAGACTGTGCCCATAGCAGAACACTCTAGGAATTCTAGAAGTTTTTCTGACTCCAAACATTTTGTTTGCTCAACATGTCAGAAATGTGTCTTTAATGCCAATCATGATTCTTGTGTAACAAAATTCCTGAATGAAGTCAACTCACGTGCTAAGGTTCCATCTCATAAGACAACAACGAGATACAAACCCGGTTAGGAGCAAACAAGTGTTGCAAAGAAACCAGAAAGACAGATCCCAAAAAGACACAAGTCTTCAATCAAAAAGACTTCCGTTGTCCATGAGAAAACAATGACTCCTAGATCTTGTCTTAGGTGGAAACCGACGGGTAAAATTTTCAAGACAGTTGGTCTTAGGTGGGTTCCTACTGGAAAGATATTCACATATAGCACAACCAATGTTGACAGTGAACCCCAAAATGGTTCAAATGACGATATCACGAACCAGTATGAATGCAATCAAACTCTTGATGTCAGTGCAGGTACACTTAACATACATGCAGGTACATCTTTAAATCCTACAAAGGAAGGACTCCGAGTTTGGTTGCTGAATAAGACTGATATTGAGAATAACAGGGCTTTAATGAAATTTTCATTGTCTGGATGCTATAAGCTAAATGCGTTCTGTTCACAAAAGTTCGACCTCGCTTTTCCACGATAAATGGACTTCTGATCAGAATGTTCAGAAACTCGGAATTCACGTCCACAGCAATGAAAACTGTCAAGTTCAAAGCTGGTTCCAATGTTTGTTCCTCTAGCAGACAAGACAGCTACACCACGACAAGAGTTGGAATTACTATTTCACCATCACATAACAATGCTGAGGTCAACATGTAAATATTTTTTATAAAAAAAAAATACAAAAATACAAAAATATAAAAGTTCAAAAAGAAAATACAAAATCAAAAAATCAGAAAATGTTTCAAAAAATATTCTTCTCGACATGTCTCTTGGAATCGATAACATTTACGTACCTAGAAATGTTGATTAATATTGACACGGGCGTGTAAATGAAGTTCGAACAGGAGTTTCAAATGCTTTCAAAACATGTCATTTCTAATTTTCTTAATGGCCGTATGTGCAAATATCTAGTTACCATAACCCGGACATGCAATAAAGGAAAGCTTATCTATGAAGATTATTATCCTAACAACGAGAAATTCAACTTTTCTCGGTCTTGAGATGTTCTTACAAGACATTCAAAGTTTTAAGCTCAAGAAAAAGGATAGTGTACGCCTTCAGTGCGCTTACCCTTAGAGTTGGAAGAGAAGTCTTCTAACATGATGTTTTTCAAAATGTTGAACACAATTTTTCAAGAATTTCTCACTGACGATTCATAATCTTTCAAAATTGTGTGTTCAACACTCCATCTTTCAAGGGGGAGTTTTTCGAAAAACAACATTTAATGAGTTTGGATACATCATCTCACGACCATTCTTATGTATTCAAACCATTCCCAAAAATTCTCTTAATAACTACAAGATAGTAAATGACATCAATAGAATGATAGTATAGATGGAATAAGGGTTCAACCTCAATTTTATATCGATTTTACAACTTGGTATCATTTTATTGGTGTCAATTCATATGTAAAATTGAGGGGGTAGCAAAATGACACAGTTCAAATAATTCTTGCTAAGCCTTTTAACGTTTTTCCCCATGGCTTTTCAAGACAATTTTTTAATCACTCAGTATTTCATAAATCTAAGTGACTTAGAATTTAAATATAAAGGGGAGAAATGTAATTAAAATGTGTCTAAGACTCAAAGTGCTTCGGAAACGGTTTTTTGGTTACAGATCTAATACCCTACAACATCTTTATTTCACGACGTTCTGAAGGTAACATAGGTGGTAAGGTTAGGAATTTGTCCTAGATCCAACCAGAACGGAGGGATCTACCCAAGGGGGACACTCCATAGTTTAGATAATAGCAGGTCCTTAGGTATGAGTGGGTATGAATGTGTATAAGGGAAGAATGCCGACTAAGATTGAGCTAACACTGGAACAATCACAACAAGGTGTTAGTAATGACGTCTTGGTAAGCATTGAAGGGGTTGAAGAATGAAAAAGATATGTATGGATAAAGGGTCTAAAGAAAGAAAGCCCTGCCACATAACTTAGGTCAGAAACGGGTCTATACTATATGCTGTCAGAAATCACAATGATGATTGCTGAATTGAAGACGATCATCATGGATACCAGTAGGTGATGCAATGCACAACCCTTCCCAGCCATTCGGGTTTCTCTCATAAGAAACTTGTCTCATTTGTCACGGAGATACACACGACTTCTATTGACTTTCTCACTCCGAGTTAGTTGATATTGAATAGGTGGCAGTCTGCTCCAGCCTCCGATTACTAAAACAAAAAAGCACTATTCGAGTCTAGAGCCTCGGAGATCATCAAAATAAATCTCATTAGGAACTTTACATGACAAACACTGTTGAAATCATTAAATCACAAGCTGTTAAACAGAGTCCTACGCTTTATCCTTAGTATTTTGCCAGAACATTGCGAGTGATACTCTTAAGGATTCACAATGACGAATGGCAAAATCCTTCCCAGTGTCATCCATCAAACAGCACTGCGGTAGGGTGTCTTGCGAGATTCTTATGAATCGAAACTTGTGTCAACTGGCGAAAAGAAACGATGGTGCTATTCAATGTGAATAAACTTGTTCCAGGAATTGTATTGGACGACTCATCAGAAAGATAAAGATAAGTAACTATCTTGATTCACTCTTTACCGTGTTGTCTGCTTTGAGGACGTTCCCTGGTATTGAGAAAACAAAAGCAAGCAATAGTAAAATCTAATACTTATGTGTTAGAAGAATCTTCAAATTGATATTTGTTATCAATTTTAGGCCTAGCAACTCCCGATCCATAGTCCGTTCGGGTCTTGCTCATGTATTGCTCCATGGTTTCAGCCATTGCTTCCGCTTCATCTTCCTCCGAGTATTCTTGGTAAAAAAGTAGATTGAAATTAGGCGATCTTAGTTCGTCAAGACTTAGAGTCTTGAAGTGTCTCCTTGATGATCAAAATTCTCATTCAAGTTCTATGTAAGGTGTAAATAGTTCGTTTGTAGAACCCCTTGTCATTCACTACCTGTAACAGGGGATAAACAATTAGTAGGATTTGCTCTGAAGAAAGATAGAAAAAATTTAGCAAGAAAAATCAAATAGGAAAACCAAGATTTTAGCTTCTGTTTCAGATAATCGATACGCCGTATCCAATGGAAGTGGATACGCCGTATTAATCAGTTGAATGAATATGCTGTATTGGACAGAGAATTGGATACGCCGTATCCGATGGAAGTAGATACGCCGTATTCAGCTATCGACCAGAATAGTGTATTAAGAAAAACACTTAAATACGCAAACAATTAAACAAACAAATATACAAGCAAACAATTAAAGACAAATATACAAATACTACAGAATATACAAGAATATACACTAATCCTAAGGTTTGGATCTAATCTAATGTTAAAAACCAAAATATCAAATAAAAATCAAGATTAATTTTCACTCCCCGGCAACGGCGCCAAAAACTTGATGTGTCGTTGTGTGGTGTATATTTTATTGATTCAAGTTTTAAATTTATATTTTGCCGACTAACCCAAAAACAACACTTTAACGGGCAGTGTACCCGATCGGTAGTAGTTTCGTAGTAAGTAGGGTGTCGAACACTTAAAGCGAGGTTAAATCTATCAATTCAATTAATATCTTGGTTATCTAATCTATGTTAATTCTATCCTATTCTAAACCTATGTCAGTCCTAGTTCCTAATTCTAACGGGAAAAGGGGGCTATCCTATTCTAAACCTATGTCAGTCCTAGTTCCTAATTCTAACGGGAAAAGGGAGGTTTTTAGCCTGAGAGACTGGCACGGTTTAGTTGGTGACTATAATCAATTCAAGGCACTTTAACCCACACGAGCTAATTAACAAAGGATAAAAGAGCGGTCGAGCCTTAAACAAGAAAACTGTATTAACCATTATTAATCCGATTAGAATGTTGGTTTGTTTATTAAGTGCAATGATTTCTTCTCTCGAGGCGGCATATCATTCTTAAGACTTAGGCGTTACATCATCCTAAGACCTAGACACATTAATTATGTCATAATTAAAGCATCTGCATAAAGCATCCTTATTTGCTGATTATAATCTATCTTAGGGATTAAAGCAATGGTGATCTTGTTAAACCATAGCTCATAGAGACTTTACCCACCTACCGCTTAATGGCAACTTATACACTAGTAGTCTACTTGTCCAACTATCCAATGGAATCGAACGTTACTTGTTGAATTATCTAGGTCACCTGCTAGTCAACATGATCAATAAACCATTGGCAATATCCAATTAACTAGTTAAGCCTGAAGCGTATCCTAGACACAGACTTAGAAGGACAATATTTGTGTAACTATGATTCTAGATGTATAAATTGCTATATAAAGAGCTATCCCAGACTCTAGATCTACTTGGTTAATATCACTAGATCCAGTTGAATGATAGGTCTCATACAAAAGCACATAAACAAGTATAATTTGATAAACATAAATAAGCATTCAATGAGAAATCAAGAAATCGAGATAAACAAATACCAAACATTTAGATCTTCATAATAATGTCCAATACCCAAATGTATTAGCATTCAAACGTCATAATAAATACAAAAGCAATTATTTAGCTAAGGTAAACTAACCGAGTTAACGAATGATACGGAAAACTGAACGATTATTATTATTAATAAAGCAAGTATAAAGTGAAACTCCCTGGGTCTTTCTCCTTTCAAGGTATGATGTTATTGATATGTGAAGCTCCATAAGCTTCTGTAAATTTTGGTCCATAGTTCCCCTCTTCTTCTTCTTCACAGTAATGATTATCCAAACGACTTGGAAAAGGAAGCGTCATTTGTCTTGACTTGTATAATAGTTTACTGTTCTGTCCAGTGGATAAGGTGTATTTGGGAGATCCAATACGGCGTATCGAGTGTTGATCAGCATCAATAATAGTTGAGATTGATTTTACTTGATCTCTTAGGTTTGTTTTAGTTGAGCTCGGTAGGCTTCCAAATCCTCTCTCTTGTAGTACCTTGCTCATTTGCCTGATTTGTATCTCTAATGTTTTAATTTATGCTCCTTGGTTCCTTATGGCAGCATCTGTCGTAGCTTGGATTTCTTTAAGTACCCTTCAAAACATCGAGGACGATGTTTAGTTCTGAGTTTGGGGGGGTAATCTTCGATTTGATTGTTGCCTACAGCATTGTTACCGAACGTAAAACCCGTTTTTTTAACCACCAAATACCAAAAAAATGAAAAAATTGAAAATTTTCAAAAATAATAATAATTTTGGTCGCAGTATTAGCTTTTCTTTTGGGTAGGAATAAAATAATTTTTACTTGATCGGCGTCGTTGGAGCCCTAGCTAGTTTTCCTAGGCCAAGCTTTCACGAATTCTATATGCTTTGAATTTTAAAAATTGAAGAACAGAAATGATAGAGTTAAATTACAAGTTTATGTGCTAAAGCATGATTCTTTCAAAAACTTATACAAGAAACGTGTGGTTTTCTCTCCCTGAATTTCCTTAATCCGCCTTTAATCATATTACGTAACTCTATTTAATCAACTAAGTCAATCGATGTTTTTCAAAAAAGTTCAAATTTGTCAAACTGATTTTCACAAAAGCGAGATTTAGAGTAATTTAAAAGATAAATGCCAAAAGAAGCATAATGAAATGTGAATGCAAAATGCATAAATAAGGAAATTTTGCCATAAAGCATTGCAGTTAATGCTATGGAGCAAGTCAAAGATGTGTCGTGATATCCCACTCCGCTAGCAACGAGGTGGGGGTTCAAACTAAGACGTCTTTACTTCTAGGGATTTGGTGTGTCGTGATATCTCACTTGGAAGAAAGGTCTAGGTGAGGGTTCAAACTAAGACACAACCTTTAGCCATAAAGGAATAAGGTGTTTGATATGATTTTCCCACTACGCTAGCAACGGGTGGGTTTTCAAACATAAGAACCCGGTCCGTTGGTTGTGATATCCTACTCCGTTAACCACGAGGTATGGGTTCAAACTAAGCAAACGCATTCCCTAAGCTTTAAAGAACTTATGAGTATAAAGTTGAATATGTTGCAAAAAGTTATAAAAGTTTAATCTCGAAATCAAGTTTACGAATCTTAATAAGTTCTTGCTTTGAGTCATGAATTCATATTTGAATTAATGACTATGAAGATAAGTTGGCTATGGTTAAATTAAACTGAGTAACACACATTCAATCGTTAATCCATGGGTTGGGAGTTAAAATTCACAAGTCATAAGTACGAGGGCTAACATATAAATCTTATAGTCGACAATGATCTTGTTTGAAATTGCTTACTTGGAACTTGTGAAAAATCGAGGAACGATGGATTTATCCGTCAGGAATCCGGAGATCACTCTACGACGCTTCTCATTCTAATGAGATCCCATGTTGAAACAAATAAAAGAAAGTCAAACTTGTTAAAAAAATGAGAAAATCCAAAAATATTAGTTGTAGTTAGTGTAAATTCAGAAAATGGTGAAAACGGGGCTTACATGTTTACTTCATAACATTGCGTGAGGACACACAATACCTTAGTTTGGGGGATTTGATATGTGCTTAATTACACATATCTTTTACCTCTAAAAACGAGCTTAAATGACCAAAAACAGACAAAAACTGCCAATATTTGGATGTCTTTTGCATTGTGTTGTGCAGGAACGGAACTCACAAAAGGACGTAAAAACCAAACAAAAAGGAGACAAAACACACGGGATGGAAAAGTGTGTGAAGACGAAGCCAAATCAAAGTAAAGTCTACTCCGAGAAGAAAAAGCAAAGAAAAATATAACTTGAGGGGTCAAAAATGCCAAACCCCTAAGTTATATTATCATATAAACCACGGGGGCTGAAAATGCCAATTGGGAAACTTCATTTATGAAAGAAAGAAAATGGGAAAAAGAGAATGACAAGAGGAAAGATATGGAGGGGCCTTTCTTGTACACAATCCAAAAACCATTCTTTAATCATCCTTTCAACCTCTCTCTGTCCACAACCCAACTTTGTATAAACTCTTTCCCCAGCTTTTCCCGCCAATACCAAAACCAGCCTGCACCCTGTTTTGCTGCCCTTACTTCTCCTGCATAATCCACTCAACACCCCAACCAAATCATTCACGGTTTTTTATTGATTTTGTAAAATCCCGTTAATTCATTTATCGGTTTTAATCATAGACGTGTAAAATCCCGTGAACGTGAATTGCATACACAACCACAACTTCAATCACAACACATCCACTAAAGATCCAACAAATCTTTTACACTTCATAATTCACGATAAAATGGAAAAGAAAGATACCTTATCTTCGTGTTCGGAATCAGAAGAACAACAAATGCAACTAATTCAAGACAAATCAAAAGAAAGTTGCATGGTATCTTTTCAACGACTTCATTCACACCTCAAGTGTCTTTTAAACAACGACTTAAAAGGAAGTCGAACCGAGGATGGATTCAAACGCGCATTTACGACACTTTTTTGTCAAGATCTAGAGACTTTCACAGGCACGATGTTCCTAAACATGGATCAACTTCAAAAGCAACTTGATAACAACGAATTTCAAGAGATTGGATCCATGGCTTCTTTTAAAGTTCTCGAGACACAGTTTCAGATGTTCATCAAGTCAAAGATTTATTTGAATGATGAATATATTGTAATGACACGCAACTACTTTCTACAATACACTCAACTTGATATTCCAGAATTCCGTGAGACACTGGTCCAATTCATGGAATATGTCAAAACGTCGATTGATGAAAGAGCACTGCATAAAAGAGAGCATGACAGCAGGGTGAATGAAAGACTGATGCAGACGACAGAGGAAAAGGTTGATTCGAGTAAAGCATTGGATGCTAGTTTAGTTATCATTGAAAGCAATGGGACAGAATCACAAGAGCAGGATACAAGCAGCAGATCAGGGAATGATGCACATGTTGATGATGCAGATATCAGACCCATATATAATGAAGAGCCAATGGCTGAGGTACAAATGACTGCTGAAATCAATATCTTTGCTACAAGACAACAAAATATTGAGCAACCTGACTTCAATAATGAAGGATAGGTTGATCAGAATGCTGAACAATGTCATGACATACGTCCTTTACCTGCTAAATTAACTGATAACATGACAACTGAACTCTCAGATCAATCACTCGAGTCTGAAAATGTATGTCTCAAAAAGACTGTTGCCCAATTTCAAAAAGATTTTTCAAGAATGGAAGCACATTGTGTTAATCTTGAACTTAAATATCAAAATCAAGTTTTAAAAGAAGGGCAACAAGGTCAATTTTTGAATGTAAAAAGTAATGAAGCCAAAGTTAAAAATGACATCGATGTAACTGAAACAATAAACATTGAATTGGAACATAAAGTGGCTAAGTTACTCATGGAAAATGAGACTTTGAAAAGGCATTACAAAGAAATGTTTGATTCTATCAAGACAACGAGAGCTAAGAACATAGAACACACAACTTCTTTGATTGCAAATAATGATAAATTCAAAGCTCAAATTCAGGAAAAAGGGTTTGCAGTTGCAGCATTAAAAAATGAGTTAAGGAAATTAACAGGAAATAGTGTGAATACTAAGTTTGCAAAACCATCAATCTTGGGAAAACCGGTTGGACAACCACTCAAAAACCAATCCGTTGTTAGACAACCGACTGCGTTTAAGTCTGAAAGACCTAGAATTTCAAAACCACGGTTTGCCTCCCAAGTTGATGTGAACAACAATTTGTTAAAACCAGTCACTACACATTATCTGCCTAAGAGAAGAGAATCTGCCCCTGCAAAACCTCATCACATGATTGCACCAAGCTCATCTAGGTATAGCTCAAACGACATTGTTCATAATCACTACCTAGAGGAAGCTAAGAAAAAGACACATGAACACTCTAGGATCCCTAGAAATTTTTCTGACTCCAAACATTTTGTTTGCTCGACATGTCAGAAATGTGTCTTTAATGCCATCATGACGTTTGTGTAATAAAATTTTTTCCCTAAAAGAAGTTCAACTCGCGAGCTAAGGTTCCATCCATAAGGACAACGACCCGAAAACAAACGTTGAGCAAAAATAAGTGTATGCAAAGAAGAAACTAGAAAGACAGATCCCAAAAGGGCATAGGTTTTCAATCAAAAAGACTACACCGGCGCATGAAAAAACAATGACTCCTAGATCTTGTCTTGGGTGGAAACCGACGGGTAGAGTTTTCAAAAATGTGGTTCTTAGATGGGTTCCAACTAGAAAGACCATTCGCCTCTAGCACAACAAAGGTTGACAGTGAACCCCAATTGGTTCAATTGCAGATATCCCACTTAACCCAATGTGAAAGCGAACAACTCTTGATGTCAGTGCAGGTTCTCTCTTAGTACAGGTTACAATCGTTCAATCCTATAATAGGAAGGACTCAGAGTTGGTTGCGGGGAAAGACAGGATATCTCAGATCAAAACATGGCTATATAGGAATTTAATCTGATGATCATCAAATGGCGTAGTTCTTTCTTTGCTGTGAAAATAACACTTCAGGCCCCGTTCCTCAATGTTCAAAAGACGTTTGATCGCAGCAGATCAAGCCTCGGTTATTCCATGGCAGACGTTTGTAATCGCAGTTCAAGCCTCGTTCTTTCTTAAATTACTTCCTGATCTAACTGTTTCAGGATAACTCGGAATTCAAGACCACTGCAATGAACACAGTCAGTTCAAAGTTGTTCCAAAAGTTGTTCCTTAAGAAACAAGATAGCAATCCATCACGACATAGAGTTGGAATTACTATTTCCACATGCACTAGAACTGCTGAGGACAAACAGGTAAATATATATAAATACAAAATCTAAAAAATAGAAAATTTCCAAAAAGAATCTTCTCGACATGTCTCTTGGAATCGATAACATTTACGTGCTTAGAAATGTCGATTAACATTGACACGGGTGTGTAAATGAAGTTCGATGCGCCGATGAGTATAGAGTTGCAAATAGTTTCAAAACATGTCATTTCTAATTTTCTAAATGGCTTATGTGCAAATATCAGTACATAACCCGGACTTCAAATAAAGGAAGGTTTATAACTTATCCTCACAACGAGAAAATTAACGTTTCTCGGTCTTGAGCTGTTCTTACAAGACATTCAATGTTTTTAGCTCAAGAAAAAGGAGTAGGTAGTATCAGTGCGCTTACCCTAAGGTTAGAAGTTAAGTCTCTAACATTTGGTTTTTCAAAAAGTTGAACACAATTTTTCAAGAATTTCTCGATGACAATTCATAATCTTTCAAAATTGTGTGTTCAACACTCCATCCCTCACAATGTTTTCAAAAGACAACAATTTCTCAATTGGTCCTATTTTTGAGGGGGAGTTTTTCGAAAAACAAAGTTTTAATGTTTTTGGATACATCAACAACGACAATTCTTATGTATTCAAAACATTATCAAAATGTTCCAAACCATTCATGCTGATAATATTGCTCCCACCAGAATTATTCAAGACAAATTTTAATCCACTAAGGTATTTCAAAAATAACTAAGTGTTTATTATTTAAAATAAGGGAGGAAAATGTAATTTAAAATTATGATCTATTTGGACTCAATGTGCTGAAACAGGAAAGTCAAAAGGTTTTATGGTTTGATCTTATACCCAACAACATCTTAATTCACGACGATTCTGAAGTAATAAGGTGGTTAGGTTAGGAATCAATCCTATGATCCAACCAGAACCGGAGGATCTACCCAAGGATAATCCAAAGTTAGAAATAGCAGTCCTTAGGTATGATTGGAGATAATTGTCGATGGGAATTAATGCCGACTTAACTCAGACTGGGTAACACTGGAACAATCACAACAAGGTGTTAGAATGACGTTCCTGGTAAGGCCATTGAATGCGTTAAAGGATTGAAAAAGAAGTGTTTGGATAAAGGAGTATAAAGAAAGAAGCCCTCACATAACTTAAGGCAGAAACCGGGTCATTTCATATGCTAATTAGAATCAAAGTTGACTGTTTGACATGAAAAAGGACATCATGTGACCCAGTGTGTGATTGCAATGACAACCCTTCCAGCCATTCGGGTTTCTCTCAACAGAAACTTGTCTCATTTGTCACGGAGATACACACGTTATTATTGGCCATCTCAATTCTGAGATTCGTTGTATTAAATTAGGTGGCAATTCTGCTCAAAGCCTCCGAGTACTAAAATCCAAACTGCACTAATCGATCTAGAGCAAGAGATCAAATAAAAATCTCTAGTTAGGACACATGTCCATTTCAAACACTTGTTGAACATCATCAAGTTTACACAGCTGTTTAATCATAGAGTCAACGCAATATCCTTGTGATATTTGCCCCAGAAACCTCAGTAGTGATACTTTTAGTAGTCATATGAAGATGGGAAATCTGTTTGAGTCAACATCCAAACATGCTCTTGGGTAGGTGCTGCGAGATTCTATAGGAAATCTCACTTGTTGTGACAATGGATATGATTTGGTCCCGTAAATGAATTGACTGTTGAGAATTTTGATTAAAATGCTTTTAAACTCCGATGTGTTCAAAAACGCTTTTACAAGTTAACACGTCGATTGATTTTCAAATCACATTTTTCTCGATTTCTCTATAAAGTTAACCTGCAGGTTAAAACGGTGGTGACAGTATCCCAATCAACCAAAGTCGATTCATTACCACATATTCATGCTCATTCTACAAAGACAAATAATCATGAAAGCTCAAGATTTAAAGACAAAGACTTTCGCAAACTCTGATTTGAAGCTTTCAAGATTAGGCATAATATGAGAATGTTGGTAAAGACACAAGATCGCAAGATGGCAAAGATGATAAAGACAATGACAAAGGCTCAAAGTCAAGATTGCAAAGCATGAAGGAACAAGCCTACAAAAAATAACAAAGAGAAAGACCAAGACCACATGAGCTTAACGACAAAAGCAATCTAATTGATCTCATGAAGGAGTATCTTCAATGAACTCACTTCGGGGGAGATTGTTAGCCTCAAAATATTAAGCCAAACTGGAAGTTTGTTCATTACGTGTACGAGTCTTGATCATTTAATTAGTTAATGTTGTAATAGTATAATATCGAGAATTGGGCTCGATAGTTAATCTAATATTGTATATGTTTCGGGTTTAATCCCAAGCAAAACCTGAGCTCAGGTCCTAGTTAAATATCCCGCACGTCATTTAATGCGACGGGGTATATAAACTCTTTTCTATTTAGAAAAGAGTTAGTTGTTCAAATAATAAATCTTTTCCTTTTCCTAAACTCTCCTATCTCTCTCTCTCTTCTTTTTTTTATTTTTACCTTTACCAGTTATAGTAACCTTTACTCTACCTCCAAAAGCAACAGGGCCACCATTATAGTCCTTGATATTCCACAAGGAAGGCCTTGTTTCCAGTCAAGTGCCAACGGAACATCCACTCAATAATCCTTTATTCTTTAAAGCTCTTGTGGATTACTCCTGCACTTTAAAGCTCTTTTTTGGGCTTGGTTCGTGCTATGAATCTCGGGTCTGCCTAGTGGATCTTCAGAATTAACACATTTTCTAGAATTTGATCCACCATTGTATTTGGAGAATTTGTTCCAGTAATGTCTTTTGGGTCTCCAATTACAACCTGCTGAGGGCTTAACAGCAGTTTCCCTTTTTCCCTTAACAACACTAACTGCTTTTATCTCAGCAGTATTAACTTTTTGATTTGAAAATTTTGCTTTTGGTGCTGCTGTTCTATTAAATGGCCTTCTAATAGGTGAATGAGACTTATAAAAATTATTTCTTGGTCTGATTTCATTCACAATGGGTCTGGCAGTATTAACTTTCCTAGCAGTACTAGTTGTTGCTGCTTGACTAGAAAGATTTTGTCTAGCAGTATTAACTGGAATTCTACCAGTTCTAGTTAATACTGCTGTTGGAACAAACTTGTTTTGATGATTCAATCTTTGCACATTGTTCCACACTGATCTATTCTCCCCTTGACCAGTACCCTTACTCTTCTTTTTGTTCAATTCAACTTGTTTAGCCATTCTTTTCTCATGAAAATCACAATCTCTAATAAGATGACTAAAACTGCCACATACAAAACATGCCTTTTTAGTAAACCCATATCCCAAACCCAACCTTTTGGACATTAAACCATTCCAGTCTCTCTTGTTAGCTTTAGGACTTGGACTATATGTGTTTTGTTCTTTAACAGTTTCCCTAGGAGTTTTTACATGCTTAACAGTATTAACAAAAGCAAAACTAGGTTTTTCCTGTTCTTTTGAAGGTTGAATCACATATTCATCATCACTGTCTGACTCATACTCCTCAATGATAGGAGCATCAGACCAAACTTTAGGTTGACTAACAACTTTGGGTTCAACTACAACTGGTTCAGGCACAGATTCAAGTGTTTCTACACTAGAATTGGACTCACAAGAGTCAAAATTACTGGTTTGAGTATCAGATTCACTAGTTTTAGACTGTTTTGGACCATATGTGAACATAGAATCATCTACTTCTCTATCAGGTCCTGAAGGCATGTAATTTCCTGTCATTGGAGGGGGAACTGCATGCATGCCTTCAACATTTGCAAATCTATCATGCACAGGACTATCTTCTACATCACTTGACCTACTGTCAAATACACTTTGAAAAACTTCATTTTCATAACTTAAGACACCTTCATGTATTTGATTTCCATACCCAAGCCCAAATTTGTCCCTAGTACTCATCTAACTATTTAAACATTTACTAAGGCCTTAGAAGAACTTTGAAAATTCTCAAGATTTGGTTTTTTTATTTCTTCATTTTCTTTACAACTTCTGCTAAAGTTTTCACTTATGATATGTAAGACACATCAGTTTATCATCTAAATCAATTTCATAAATCTAATCTTTTCCTCATACCAAAGTTGATTTTTTTGATGAGCAACTAATTGAGCCTCTACCTTTTTAAAGCATATGAGTATAGATTGAATTTCTATACTAGCATCACCAAGTTGTTCCCTTTGTTCATCATATAATTTTTTAAGTTTAGCATATGATTCCACACATTCTTTTGAACAAGATGTTACCTCACTGTCTGAGCCTGGATTGCTGTAAGTCATCAAAGCAAAGTTCTCTTGTTCATCCTCTGCATGACCAGTCCAGTCAACACCTTCTCCATCAAGAGTTACCAAAGCTTTAGGTTCCTCCTGTTTTCTAGGTCTCCTCCCATTGTCTTTTGCTTTATATACAGTGTTCCCTGCATCTCTCCTTTTGCTTTCTTGATTTCCTTTTGATCTGCATTCTCTAGCAAAGTGCCCTGATTTGTAGCAATTGAAGCACTCAACTTTGGTCTTGTCAAAGCCAACTGGTTCCTTGGCATCAAACTGCAGCCTTCTACCTGTCTTCTTGTAAAACTTCTTCAATCTTATTGAAATCATGGCTACTTGCCATTTCAAGTCCATCTTTTCTAAATCAAACTCATCAAGCTGCTCCAGATCCTCATGATCCAATTATGGACCACTGGATTGATTAGCAAAGAAAGAGTACATGAGTTCATCAGTGTATGATGAAGAGTTTTCCCTTTGTGAGTTGTAGCCAGAAGAATTAGAAACACCATAAGCAGTACTAACATCATTAGTATTGCTAGGTCTTTCAGAAGAAATAAAGGCGACATTATGTGCACTAGAAAATGATCCAGTAGAGCCTTTAACATCAGACTCAAAGACTCTAAGATTGTTATAGAGATCATCAAAACTAAGATTATCCACTCCTGGCTTGGTCCTCATGACTAAGGATACTTAGGACCAGGAAGAAGGTAAAGACCTAAGGAACTTCTGATTGGCATCTTTAGTGGAAACACCTGCAGCATGAATCTCAAGTTGACTCAGAAGACTCTGAAACCTATCATAACCTTTGTGCAGTCCTTCTGAGTTAGATACAGAAAAGGCTTCAAACTGTGGTTTTAAAATGTATTTCTGCATCTTCTTTGATTCATCATTGCTACCAAATCTGGATTTAATAGCATCCCACATCTCTTTAGCATCAGTCATCTTGTGAAATTTTTCTAAATGGTCTTCTAATAAAGCCATAAGCAAGGTGGTCCTTGCTTTTCTTTCTCTTTCTCTAGCTAAAATTTCTTTAGCAGTTTTAGGAGGCAGAACCTTTATTACTCCATTTGTATCTGTTGAGACACTTACATGACCATTTCCTTTTTGTATGACTTCCCATATAGGATAGTCTGTATGGCTCAAGTAATGTTCCATTTTCATGACCCAAATGTCATACTCACCTTTCTTCAGAATAGGGAGTTTGATGGTTGACACAGTGTGAGGGGCTTGTTGTGTTGGTGGTGGTGGTGGATTTTCATCATCTGATCCTGCCATTGAATAGATCTGAAAGGTAAAGGTTTATAACTGATGTGTTTTGGTTCTTCTTACTCAGAGTTTCTCTACAAGCTCTGATACCACTTGTAGATCCCAGTCTGAATAGATCTTTCTAGCCTGTTAAGGGTGGTAGCCAATCTGGATAGATCCAAACTAACTATAAAAGAAACAATGTCTATGAACAATATAAGCTATGTGGAAACTAACTTATATTGCTAAGATGAACAATGAATAAAATAGAACTTTGATTACTATTAGTCTGCTAGGTTACAGATTACTAACTATTAATATTTGTGAAACTTGTATCTCTAACTAGTGCTATAGGGTTCCTTTTATACACCAAGGAAACCCTAATAAGCTTACCAAATGCGTTAAGTGATCATGCATATCTATTCCTAATATATCTCATGCATATCACTTAAGCAGTACTAACTATATATAACTAACAGTACTAAATATACAACTAGCAGTACTAACTATAACTGGCAGTACTAACAATGTACTGGCAGTACTAACTAACTATCAGCAGTACTAAGTGTAGAAGCTCTAAATCCCAACATATTCCATTGGTAAGGACTCGGACAGTGGACTACTAGTATATAAAGAGTCGTTAAGCAGTAAGTGGGTAAAGTCTCGATGAGCTAGGGTTTAGTAAGAGCACCATTACTTAGATCCTAAGATAGATTATAATCAACATAAGGATGCTTTATGCGGATACGTCTAATTGTGACAGAATTAGCGTATCTAGGTCTTAGGAAGAAGTACCGCCTAAGTCTAGGAATGATATGCCCTTCGAGATAAGACAATCATTGCACTAAATAAACAAACCTGCATTTTATCGGTGTTAGGAATAAATCTTCACAAGACTTAATACTGCCAAGGTATAACTAACAGTACTAATGGAGTTAGTACTGCTAGTAC
>BQNB010096851.1:0-25526 GCA_026074375.1 Tanacetum coccineum | reverse complement strand
TGAAAACTATCACGAATTTATCCAAATATGGCTTTCACACCCGATTCATCAAATCCATGAATACCGTCGGTGAGTTGGTCAGTCCAAATGGCATCACTTGAAACTCATAGTGACCGTAGCGTGTTCTAAATGCTGTCTTTGGAATGTCTTCCTCCCGAACTCTGAGTTGGTGATAACCAGATCTTAGGTCGATCTTAGACTAGACTCTTGACCCTTGCAACTGATCAAACAAGTCATTGATTCTCGAAAGTGGGTATCGGTTCTTCACAGTAAGTTTGTTTAGTTCACAGTAGTCGATACACATTCGAAAAAATCCATCTTTCTTTTTGACAAATAAGACCGAGGCTCCCCAGGGCGAGGAACTTGGTCTTATGAACCCTTTTTAAAAAGTACTTGCAGCTAAGTGGACAACTCTTGCAGTTCTGACGGTGCTAATCTATACGGGGCTCGTGCTATAGGTGCAGCACCAGGAACTAAGTTGATTTGGGATTCAACTTGTCGAGTCGGTGGTAATCTAGGCAAGTCTTCTGGAAAGACTTCCAGAAAATCCCGTACGATAGGCACGTCCTCAAGTCGCTTATCTTCTGACTTGTCTTTGGTTCCCTTCTTCGTAACTTGTGCCAGAAAAATTTGGCAACCCTTTTTAATATATTTCCAAGTTTTTGTGCACGATATAATGCTCAACTTCGACTTCTTCTCCTTGCCACTTCTATCACCTTGGACTATGAAAACTTCATCCCCATAGGGAATCTGCACAATCTTCTCATCACAAACGATTACCGCATGATGGTTCGCTAACCAATCCATGCCGTTGATGACGTCGAAACTACCAAGTTCTACGGGCATTAGGTCTATGTTGAATGGGTGACCTAACAATCCTAATGTATAGCCTTTAAGCATAGTATTTGTTTCTGCAACTCTTCTGTTGGCTAATTCGACAACATAACTAACGTCTAGTGTAGAGGGGGTAACATCGAGTAAAGCACTAAAGGTAGACGACACGAAACTCCTATCGGCGCCTGAATCAAATAACATAGAAGCATAGTAATTATTGAGAAGGAACGTACCCGTGACGACGTTGGAATCAGGGTTAGCTTCTCCTCCTCCCAGCACATATGCCTTCCCTCTAGCTTTATTGGTCTTTTCCCCAGCTTTGTTTCTACGTGTCTGATTCTTCAACTTGGGACACTCATTCCTGTAGTGCCCCTGCCTTCTACACTCAAAACAAGTAGGAACCCTCTAATTCACTACTGAGGCTCTCTGAGTAGCTGTGGTAGCAACAATGTTCATACAATCCTTGGTCATATGCCCGACCTTGTTGCACTTCCCGTATTTCATAGTACATGGCCCTTCATGGTGTAGCTTACATTTGTTGCAGTAAGGCAAAGGCCCAGCATATCCCATCTTCTCATTGCTACCAGTGTAGGCTCTTACCATACCTTCCCTACCAACATTCTGTCTCTTGTATGGGGGTTGTTGTACACGGTTGTCCTTCTGGTTGTTATCAAACCTTCTTTTGTTCTTAGTATTTTTCACAACATAACCCTTCAACTTTTGATCCATTAAATTGTTTGCAATACAGACAACATCTTGTAGCCTTGTAGGCTCAACAACAATTACATTCCCTTGGATGTTATCGGGGAGACCTCCAATGAATTTCTCAACCCGATCCTCCCCCTCGAGGATCATCTTGGTGCACATCTTAGTAAGTTTTTAAAATCTCTAGGTATAAGCAGCCAAATCATTATTCTTCACGGTCAAGTTCCACAGCTCGGATTCCATTTTCTGAATTTCATTTCTTAGGCAATACACCTTAGTCATTAGCTTTATAAGCTCTCTCCATGACATAGCAAATGAAACATCAGCTCCAATTGTCCTCTTGTGTGCGTTCTACCAAGTTAATGCACTGTTCAACAAGGTACACGTAGCATACTTAACTTGGTATCTCTTTGGACAATTGCTGATGTGAAATACTGTCTCCATCTTCTCAAAGCATCTTGTCAAGCTGAAAACTCCTTCATTTCCTTTGAAATTGAGTGGTTAACACTTCACGAAGTCATCGTAAGTATACTCACAGGCGACAGGCATAACACCTCTATCAATCCTATTAGGATTTTCATTCCTATTGCCTCCTCCTTTTTCGTTTCCATTTCCTCCATCATTTCCGTTTCCATTTCCCCCTCCATTTCCATTTCCATTTCCCCTAACGTTCCTGTTTTCATCATCATTTCTATTCTGGCTTTGACATTCAACAGCAAGTTCAGTGGTACGGTTTGCCTCATAAGCAGCCAATGCCTCTGCCACTTGTTGGTTAATGAGTTCTTTAATTACCTCCAGAGTCATACCAGAGCGAGTGATAGTCATGATCTAAACACAAGACATAGCACGCGGTAATATTCGATACGGGATATAACTATTATAACCAGTAAATAGGATTTATAAGGTAAAAATACAATAAACACGTTTTTCCAGAACGAGTAAATAACAATGAAAGACGAACACATGAGAGAATCATAATAAGCTTTTCATATCATATATAAAAGCATCATTCGGTTACATTCAACCCATAATGGGGAACTTGATTTACGCTAATTCTACTACTAACAACTGGTTCTACTATTAGCCTAAAGTCCGTACACAACATCATGGACAAAAACCCAAATACCTCACAATGAATGTCTCTAATCTCCTAAATCGCATCTTGTCATAGTAGCGGAACCTGCATATTTGCCTAAGCTCACTCCCCATAAAGCTCATGTGTCGCCGAAACCTATCAGCTCTCGCACTCTCCATCAACACAGTGCCTCGAAGTCTCGCGTTGCTCCTCTCCAAAGACGCAACCTGCTCAAGTAAATTAGCTCTCTTTCCACCAGCAATCAAACTCCTCGTCTCCAACTATATATGTCCCGTCTCAATGACCTCTAAGACGGCCGGACCATGATGATATGGGGGTGTTCCCGGAGATTTGTGCATTCAGAAGTACAAGAATTATTCTCTCAAGTTTAATCAAGTAAGTAATTCAAATACATAATGAATAGATTTTAACCACATCCACTCCAACCCTATAGTACCTCTATCACTTGACTCGACCTTGTCCCTTTAATCTCATCCTCTACATCAACCCCATACATCAACTCGCATAAACCCCCCCAAAAAAAAAAAAAAGACCCAGCATCAATAACCCTAGCCTTAATATCCAGATCTACGCGCAACCTCAAAAGAAAAAATATGTTCTATACATATTCAACTCCTAAAACACATCAAAACTCAATCAGCCCATAGCATCAGCCTCGATATCTGCCAACACATCTGCATCAGTGTCCTCCTCAACACTATCCTTTGGTGAAATAGAATCCCTAAACCTCTTGTAAAGTGGAAGGAGATCATCATGAGAAGGAACTAAAGCTCCCGAAGCAAGGATAGATGAAGTCACGGTAGTAGTAGGAGACCTACATATCTTGCGTGATGGTCCGGAAGATGACTCAGAAGAAGAATCCCCAGCTGACGACTCAGATGTCGTCGGTAGATACATGGTAGATAATGAGGTAAACCTCCAATGGCGATAGGCCTATTTATACCGTGAAGTCCTAACAAGTGGTGGATAAACAAATCTTGATGGTGCAGATGTGAAAATTATTTAGAACTCATCTAGGATCTATAAAATATAAAAATAACAAAGGTTGTTGTTGCACATCGGAATTTAAACAAAGACAATGTTATTAACAAGGTTTACATTCACATAAGCCCCAATTCTATTTGATCATGATAGAACGTGTTACCTAACTATAACAGGGATCAAAGACACCTTGACCTTAGGGGTAAAACGATCTCATTTGGATCGTACAAAGGAGAACGATCTCAAGTGGTGAGATCGTTGGTGTTTTCCTAAAACATGATTAAAAACATACACACAAACAATGTCTAGGGATCTCTTTATATATAGAGTCCATCTAAACTTACAAAGGAAACCTAATTGTATTAGGAAACTAAATATTTCCTAATCTTGATCTTTATCTTTTTAAGCAAGTCTTCTAGAATCCTCCATCTTCTAGAATTCCATGATGTCGATCTTGATCCTTTTGTATCATCAAATCAATAAATCCCAACAATCTTCCCCTATTTGATGATGACAAAACAAACAGTTAAACTGATTCCAAATCCATAGTAGCTTAATCTTCAGCAATCTTCCTCTATTGAATAATAAGCTTTGTCTTCAACTTAAGCACTTGAACATCTTGTACATCTTCAAATCTGATCTTCCATGAATGATACAGATTCTAATATTCCCCTTTACTTAAACTCCATGAACCTTGTTGATACTTCTTCAACATAATGAAGCCTTCAATTCTTGTTCCATGCCATGCTACCACACTTAATAAGTAGTAAATCATATCATATCATCTATGTAACATCTTCCCCTTTTTGTCATTATCCATTAGGGGACTATGAACATATGCAACTTTGATCTTTACAACTACAAACCATATATTAAACTTCTAATCCAAGCTTTCCAATGTCTCAAATTACCCTTCATAACGCACAATATAAATAATGAATTCAAGCAGTAGAAACTTAAACTAGTAGTAGTAATAATGACATAGAAGTAGTAATATTCTTACATAAGGTTTAACTTGTTTTGCACAAGTGAAAACCTTCCCCTCAAATGGTGCATTTAACATATCTAAATGGTTAAACATTTATCATATTCTTCCCTTGAAACCAATATATTAACCATCTCATGACCAAAAAGTAATAAGAATCAACATAAGACTGTACAGATAACTAACCAAAAGAAGTAATGAATACCATGTAGAATCCATCCATTGAAATAGCGCACTAAAAAAACTAACAGTAGTAATCGATACCAAGCAGTAGTAACAATGGAGAGAAACATTAAAATGGTTGAGCAGTAGTAAAAATACACTAGCATTATTAACTACTAACTAGCAATATTAACTTTCCATTACTAGCATTAACTTAGTGCAGCAGTATTAACTATTGTATAGGCAGTACAACCATGTATGAACAGTAGTAACTTCCAATCAGATATTAACATGATAACAATTCCAATAAACTTTCCACAAGAACCTGAACTCAAACTTTAGCTTCCACTTTCATATCACCTTTACTGTGATTACACTTCGTATTCATCATTAACTTTTGAGGTTTTTAGAAATTAGGGTTTCCAAAAAAATAATTTAAGAATTAAAACCCTAATTTTCACAAACATCTTTATCCTATTCATTCCTCAATACCTTCTCTTTAATACCCAAGTCTTTAAAAAAAAAATTCCAATAACAATAACAACAACACTATTATAAACAATGATGAAAGAGAAGTAAAATTATACCAACTTATTTTACCACAGCTGTGCAGAAAGTGACAAAATAGAAACCAAAATCAATTTTTTTTTAGGTTTCTTTGAATACAAAATATTCTTTCTTCGATTGTAAAACCTCGTAGATCCTAGATCATGAGCCACTTGGCTCTGATACCAATTGTGAAGAACGTTTAGAACTTATCTAGGATCTATAATATATAAAAATAACAAAGGTTGTTGTTGCACAGCGGAATTTAAACAAAGACAATGTTATTAACAAGGTTTACATTCACATAAGCCCCAATTCTATTTGATCATGATAGAACGTGTTACCTAACTATAACAGGGATCAAAACAAAAAAACCTTGACCTTTAGGGCTAAAAACGATCTCATTTGATCGTATAAAGGACAACGATCTCAAGTGGTGAGATCGTTGGTGTTTTCCTAAAACACGATTAAAAACACGCACACAAACAATGTCTAGGGATCTCTTTATGTATAGAGTCCATCTAGACTTACAAAGGAAACCTAATTGTATTAGGAAACTAAATCTTTCCTAATCTTGATCTTTATCTTTTTAAGCAAGTCTTCTAGAATCCTCCATCTTCTAGAATTCCATGATGTCGATCTTGATCCTTTTGTATCATCAAATCAATAAATCCAATAGCAGATGAATCAAAAATGGTGGTGACTGGTAGTGTATGTCCGGATAAAGAATGACCCGAAGTAGAATGCTCATATGATGAATGCTCTGAAGTAGAATGCCTAGATGATGAATGATCTAAATTAGAATGCCCAGATGAAGAATGATATGAAGATGAATGATCTGATGATGATCCAGAAGTAAAACGATCCAAATGATGTGATGTGTACCTCAATGCTAAATGATGAGAAGATAAAAGTTAAAAACCGACTTCCTCACGGTCAAACCCCTACATGGCCCACCAGGATGAGTATGGTAAAGTCGACCGATGGGAATGTCCTAGCCAGGTCAGAGAAGAATAGCTCATCGTCGACGAATCCTGGGTAGTGCATCAATAGGTGAGATGACGGGTTAGTAAAAGGTGGCAACAATAGCAGAATGGTGCGGGTGGAACTGGGAGCCATATGGGATCTTTAGAGTATAAGTAGATGGTGGTAATGATTCGTGATGCAGAACTAAACTCACATTACTCTAAACTAACACGTAAGAACTACTACACACCGCAACCTCTGCTTTACCGGCAACTCCAAAACTCCTGCTCCTTGTTTCCTCCACCTAGCAAAGCCTAGAACATTGAGGTGTAGTAGATGAATAACAATGCCTCTTCCTCTTGGGTATCACAACGTATCATCTGAATTTAAATCATCTAAAACACAGAAAAGTGAAACCATAAAAATAGTGGCTACAGAAACGTGAGGTAGTGAACTCTCACGATATGGGAACAACTTCCTGATGATGCCTTAGTATCTCACAAGCTCAAACTCCCCGGGCAGGTTGAGGGAAACTCTAAATATGCAGCCGCCCCCACAAACCTCCCGTGTAACTAGGACCTTAACAAAAATAGAACCTAGATCACGGAATAGAGGAACCCAAGCACTCCTCGTCTAAATAAATGCCCGAAGGAAAACAGAACTATGCAAACGGAGCTGCCATAAAAAACAATAAATAAACAAAAAAAAAACAAAAAATAAAAAAAAACCTGCACAAGAAAAAAGTTTATAAAAATACCCCTTTATATCAAAACCAAGCTAGAAATGCTAAGTAGGCAAGTTAGAGTTCGTGCAAATGCAGGAAAATATAGATTATGGTAAAATATCAATCATAGGCAAAAATTAAACCGAATATAATGATATGAAATTGTATTATAAAAAAATTAAATAAATCTATATTAAATAAATAATACTTATGCTGGTTCCACTCTACTACCCATCCCGCCATCTACCCCACCCCCGCCAACTTCACACCCCTTAAATGTAAAACCGACTCCCCCTCCCTCCCAAACAAACATACACAAACCCAGGAATCTCTAATACCATGGCTCTGGCCACCATCATGTCATACCCCAAAAGGGGCCTAGACGGAATACGTGTCCGAGGGCGTAACGTCATAATATACATCACACAAGATATAAAGAACGACCTGTAAGGGTACGTTTAGAAATCCAACATCGTTTGCGTTAAATAAAAATAGTTAAAGTTTTACATAGGTTCATAGATAATATGCGGAAGCGAATATAAGTTTTAGAAATTGACAACGATGTTAAAACAGATGATAATAGTTCTTGAAAATCGGGCCAATGCAAGGCGACACCATATAGCAATCAAAGACATCCACAACTAAGCACTTGAGAAAAATATGTTAAAACGTCAACATAAAGTTGGTGAATTCTAAGGTTGATTTGTTATAAAAAAAATAGGACCCAAAATTTTGCAAAAACACAGGCGACTACAATTATAACAAATAACAATATCACGCTAAAAAGGTATTTACGTTGCACTAAGCTCATGACACCGAGGCTAATTATAATGGAAGCATGCATAATGCAAAATAAACTTGCCCTGACGGGTGCCATCATGACGCTTCACCGTATCACTCGACATGGTATACGTCCGTTGATCCAGTAAGAGCTACTTACCCGGACGAGGATGATTAGTCCCGATATATCTATTTACAACACTCGCACGCTCACTTACCAATCTAATTGATCATAAGTAACTAACGGTTCATGATAACTCGGGCATACAAGTTTCAATACTACTTAGGCAACACGTAAACAAGATTGGGAAAACGTAAAGCATTTGTGTCCAATGTTTAAAAGCAAGCAATGTTTCTCACCCCAAATAGTAAAGCAAAGTAGAAAAAACGTGGGGCTATGAACTCACCTTAAGCAAGTAGTGAGCAAGATATTCAACGAAGTGAATAACGATAACGAACAACTCTAACCGCGACCTAATTAATAGACGCGCTTTAGAAACGAGAAATAAACACGAAACATCGGATAAGACGCTTGTAAGAAAAATAGACATCCATAAGTGTTTGTGCTTTAGTTTATATAGTAAAAACGTGTCATTATAAAAGTATAAGGTTTATAGTTAAGTTACGTCGTGTTTTACAAAAAGTTTCTATTTTCAGAAAGCTACTATTTTAGGAAAGTTCTAAGTTTTGAGACGTTAATACCGCCCCCTAATATTCAATAAGCCCATGATCCTAAAACGCACTACTTAAACCTAAACGCCTAACTTCCAAGTCCATCTCGCTAATAAATATCAAAAGTTACTATTTATAATGTTTCTAAAGTTTCCACTTAATATACAAATACCTATATACATTTTGCCAATGTTTTAAAAGCTCAAATCAACTCGAAAGTGTCCGAAAACCCATTTTATATTTCCAATCAGCAACCTTATAATTTATTTTTCCGAAAAGTGTTCCAAAATTCATTTCGCCATAACTTGGCCGTTTTAAATCCGTTTTTAGTGTTCGATATATGAAAATCTATCTATTCGAAACAAGCTTTCCAAAAACGACCTTCTTGACTATTGAAAACATTTTTAGGTCGCCCAAAACCTCAAAACAAATTTGGATCAGCAACTATATTCTTCGCAAACGCTACCATAAATCCATCCAAACTTCACAATAGTGCTTATACTAACCTAATCCCGTTCACTACTAATCCAACCATCAAAATCCACTCTTAATCTATCCTAATCCCATCACCATCTTTGTTGCAACCCACAAGTTCACTCATCCTTTCCATAATCAAAGTATTAATATCAAGAACACATGAAAACTTTATTACTTCATAAATCCACTAGTTTCTTTTGAAAATAACACAAACACTAAGGATATATATAAGACTTGATCAAGAAAAGGGAGAGATAAGAGAAGGATCAAGAACATACTTACAAGATGAGAATAATCAAGAAAAAAATACAATATCTAACTAGAAAACCTTAGATCTTAAACCGGGGGGGGGGGTTAATAAACAAATCTTGCAAAAACCCACTTGATAAACCAAAACCCTAACTTATGAAATCTTGAATAAACCCTTGAAAACAAAGAACTAACACTTGTAAACACCTTAGATATGAACAAAGATCAACCTAGAATACTTGGATCTTGAAGGAAATCAAGGAAAATGAACCCTAAGAGGGTGTTTGTTTATGCCGTAAGCAAGGAAGAAAGAAAGAGAAAAGAGAAATTTTTGTGAGGCTTGTCTTGAAAGAAATGACCTAGAAGTGTTATCACATGGTATTTATAGGAACAAGGGTTTAAGGTTTAGAGATATTATGTGTAACAACCCGAGTTTTAGGTCAACGTTTATCCCGAACTATAACGCTTATTTTTAATTACGTAGATAATTATAGTCGTTTATGATATATGTGGTTTGATGAGAATTTCCATTTATTGGTAAATTTCAATCCGTGATAGAGTTTCTAATTGTTTTTAGTGTCTAAGAAAGTCAAAAAAAATTATTTTACTGCTCCGAGAGCGTGATTATGTCAATTTTGTAATTTTCGTCGTTTCCCCGAGTTTTTGTAAAAACATGTTTAAAGGTCATGTTTTACGAGGTTTTAACTATTATTAAACGTTTTAAAGTAAAATTTAGTGGGACGGATTTAAAATATTTACGAAAGTGGTGACCCGAGTTTTATGGTCGAGTTTTATTAACTTGTACTAGTTTTAAAAGAGATTAAAGATGGAGGGGTTAAAATTGCCAAATGATCAAAGTTCATTTCTATAAAAGGGAGCATAATACTTCCATTTTACTTTTTAGAAAAAAATTTCATCTCTTTCTCTCCTCTCTTGTCTCCACGACCGGCCAAGCCACAAACACCATCACCACCATTTTATTTTTGACATGCAATACAATCTACCTATACCATATTAATCCTTGTATCAAGAGCTACGGTTTCCCACTATTAAAAACCTACATTCATTGAGTTTTGAGAAAGTTAGATTTTGGATCGATTCTTGAAGTTTTCGAGCACAAGGGTGTGTTTCTAGTTGCTAGATTGTTGTTATTAGCAAGAGGTTGTTTTGAAAAAGGTTCGGTTTGGTGTGTTGGGGTGTTCGTCCGTACGGTTTAGCAAAGGGGGAAACAAAATCAAACTTTGTTCTAGCTTGTGAGCACTTATTTATGCTTATGTATTGATTTAATTAGATGTTAATTACATATATATGATTGTTGCTAGATGATTCAAGTGCAAATTGATTTGAAAGTATTTTGAGTATGAACATGTGTTTGATAATTTTAGTACATGTTTTTAGGCTATTAAACATATGTTGGCAAGGTTAGATATGACAAAATAGGTTCCTCCCCCACATCAAATTACATCCAATCTAATCCCCCCGATCACCGCCACCTCTGCACCCCACGAACACACACACACCTATCTATCACCTACAATTTACAGTGACGTGATGCGAAGATACCATAGCACACCGTCAACACACCGCATCTTCTAAGTCTCACCACCAAACGGGGGGATAAGGAGCCTCAGGAGAAAAGAGAGAGATTGCTAAAAACGATAAAGAAGCACTCTAAAGTTATATTTGGTCAAACACCCCCCACCTGCCCACAACAATATGTCACTAAAGTAGACACCAACAAAATCGCCGAGGTGGAATACTATGGGGGGGGGGGGGGGGGGTAGAGGAATTCCAATCCCCTTACTACACATTACAAAATGGGGGGTGGGGAGCATCTAACTGTTTGGGGGGGGAGGACAAAAAAAAGATAGGATATATCTTCTTATCATCATCTAGCGATAAAATTAGAGATAACAAAAAACCTAAACAATGCTAAAAACAATATATGTGATTGCTGAAATATTCAAAATACTTTTCAAATCAAAAATTTGCCACTTGAAATCATCTACGTCAACAATCATAAATATAGTAATTAACCATCTAAATTAAAATCAATACTAAGCATAAATCCGAGCTCAGAAAGCAGCTAGCCCCCCACCGAAAGCATAAAATGGTATAGAAAGAAACAAAAAAAAGAATAAAAAAAAAAAAAATAAAAAATCTACCCCCCCATACCCCAACCCAAACACCCAACAGCTCCCCAACCGCCCCCGTCCCCCTCACAGGACAGGGGACACACCCCACCAACACACCACCACCGACAACCATTATTTCTTTCACAAACACCAACAACTACCTCTTGCTAATAACAAAACAAATCTACATAGTAACTAGAAAACCCAACCCTTGAGCTCGAACCCCAACTTCACCCGCCAGTCTCCCCCACATCCTAACCCTTCCACCAAACTCTCGAAAACTCACTATAATTAACGGTAAATACCTGTACCGAGGGCCCCCGACGCACACTAATAGCAACTCCAGCCAACCCCACATGACATGACGTCAATAGCAATCCCAGACCCCCCACCACAGGTGATGAGCAACTTATAAATATTCAATTCACTACCCGAGGTCTCCCACCCCCTTTCTCTCTCTCCCTTCCATCCCCAAAAAAAAACAACACCCCCTCCCCATTCCTACAACACAACAACACATCACCCACAAACAACAACCAACAAAACAAAAAAAAATAAAAAAAAGAACACCACACACGCCCATCCCAAATCACCAAATGGTCCCAAACCCCCCCCCCCCCCCCCCCCCACCCACCCACAAACCAGCACTACAAAACACCCCCACTACCCCCCACTAACCAACCCCCACTCCCCCACCCCCCACCGGGTCACCCCTAATCCCCGCGTACATAAATTATAATCCCGTCCCACTAAAATTTACAATATACAACACACGAAAAACAACGTTCAACATTTATCAAAACAAAAATAAAGAACCGCCCACACCCACCCCAGCCCTATACAAACCCCCCCACCCCAACACTGTTTATATTTAACAAAAACCACGGTGCCCCAGACCACCAACCACCAAAATTGGCACCCACATAAAAAACACGCTCTCGACAAAACCTAAATTTTTTTGACTTTGGACTTACTTAATTTATAAATGACAACCTAAAAACCCTTAGAAAACAACAAAAAACTCTTACTAACTCTAAAACTCAAAATCACGGGATTAGAAATTTTATACCAAAAATGGAATATTTTCTTCAAACCACAAATATCATAAACGACTATAATTAAATCATACCGCATAAAAAATAAAGCGTTAATAAGTTCGGAGATCACACGTTGACCTAGGAAACTCGGGTTGTTATACAACATAATATCTCTAAAAAAAAAGATCTCTAAAAAAAAAAAACCTTAAAACCCTGTCCAAAAATACCATGAGATAACACTACTTCTAGAAGGTCAATTCATTCAAGACAAGCCTACACAAAAATTTACCTTTTTTCCCTCTTTTTTTCCACCCTTCTCTTTTTCTTCTCCTTATCCATCTTGTCCTTTCTTTTCCCTTCTTTTCCTTCCCTTCCTCTATTTCACCTCTTATCTTCTTCTCCCCCCTCTTCTTACCTCTTTCCCTTCCTCTCCTTTTTCTTCCTTTGCTTAACGGGCCATAACAACACCACAACCCACTTAAGGGTTTCATTTTTCTACGATTGTTTCACTATTAATATCCAAGTATTCTAGGCTTGATCTTTGTTCATATCAAAGGTTTACAAGTGTTGGTTTTCTTTGATTTCCAAGGGTTTTTATGTTCAAGATTTTCATAGTTAGGGTTTTTGTTTATCAAGTGGGTTTTTTTGCAAGATTTTTATTGGTTTAAGATCTAAGGTTTTCCTAGTTAGATATTGTATTTTTTTCTTTGATTATATCTCATCTGTAATTGTTTCCTTGATCCTTCTCTTATCTCTCCCTTTTCTTGATCAAGTCTTATATATATCCTTAGTGTTTGTGTTATTTTCAAAAGAAACTAGTGGGTTTATGAAGTAATAAAGTTTTCATGTGTTCTTGATATTAATACTTTGATTATGGAAAGGATGAGTGAACTTGTGGGTTGCAAAAAAGATGGTGATGGGATTAGGATATATTAAGAGTGAATTTTGATGGTTGGATTAGTAGTGAACGGGATTAGGTTAGTATAGGCACTATTGTGAAGTTTGGATGGATTTATGGTAGCGTTTGCGAAAAATATGGTTGCTGACCAATTTGTTTTAGGTTTTTTGGGCGACTAAAATGTTTTCAATATTTTAAGAAGTAGTTTTTTGAAAGCATTTATTTTCGAATAGATAGATTTTCATATATCACACACTAAAAGCCAAGATGTCCAAACGCTAAGTATGGCGAAATGAATTTTGGAACACTTTTTGGAAAAATAAATTATAAGGTTGCTGATTGGAAATATAAAATGGGTTTTCGGACACTTTCGAGTTGATTTGAGCTTTTAAAACATTGGCAAAATGTATATAGGTATTTGTATATTAAGTGGAAACTTTAGAAACATTACAAATATATTATCGAGATTGCTAAAACGGAAAACTCCTAAAAATAGTAACTTTTGATATTTATTAGCGAGATGGACTTGGAAGTTAGGCATTTAGGTTTAAGTAGTACGTTTTAGGATCATGGGCTTATTGAATATTAGGGGGCGGTATTAACGTCCCAAAACTTAGAACTTTCCTAAAATAATAGCTTTCTGAAAATAGAAACTTTTTGTAAAACACGGCGTAACTTAACTATAAACCTTAAACATATATCATGATGACACGTTTTATTTTACAACTAAATAAACTAAAGCACAAACAACTTTGGATGTCTATTTTTCCCTTACAAGAGTCTTAAGCCCCCGATGTTTCATGTTTATTTCTCCGTTTCAAAAGTGCGTCTATTAAATTAGGTCCGGTTAGAAAAGTTCCGTTATCGTTATTCACTGCGTTTGTTGAATATCGTTGCTCACTACTTGCTTAAGGTGAGTTCATAGCCCATGTTTTTACTACTTTGCTTTACTATTTGGGGTGAGAAACATTGCTTGCTTTTAAACATTGGACACAAATGCTTTACGTTTTCCCAATCTTGTTTACGTGTTGCCTAAGTAGTATTGAAACTTGTATGCCCGAGTTATCATGAACCTTTAGTTACTTATGATCAATTAGATTGGTAAGTGAGCGTGCGAGTGTTGTAAATAGATATATCGGGACTAATAATCCCCGTCCGTGTAAGTAGCTCTTACATAATCAACGGACGTATACCATGTCGAGTGATACGGTGAAGCGCTATGTTGGCACCCGTCAAGGCAAGTTTATTAAGCATTTTGCATGCTTCCATTACATTTAGCCTCGGTTTCATGAGCTAAGTGCAACGTAAATACATTTTTATATGATATTATATCTGTTATAATAGTCACATGTGTTTTGCAATATTTGTGGTCCATTCTTATATCAAATTCAAACCTATGAATTCACCAACTTTATGTTGACGTTTTAGCATGTTTTTTTAAAGTTCTTAGCTATGGATGTCTTTGTTTGCTATATGGGGTCACCTTGCATTGGACTGATTTTCAAGAACTATTATTATATGTTTTAACATCGTTGTCAATTTCTAAAACTTTTATTTGCTTCCGCATATTATCTACGAACCTATGTAAAACTTTAACTATTTTCATTTAATGCAACGATGTTGGATTTCTAAACGTACCCTTAGAGGTCATTCTTTGTATCTTGTATGATGTGTATTAAGACGTCACGCCCCTAGACACGTGTTTTCGTCCAGGCCCTTTTTGGGGGTGTGACAGATTGGTATCCAGAGCCAAGGTTATAGAGAACCATGTAGAATATTAGGTCTGGTCTATAACCAGTATGTGATCCTACATGTTTCTACTTGCTTACGTATATAATTACTATCGATAAGTATACGGGTATTAATTATAATACATTTCCATAATTATATTACGTATAATTTTGCCATGACTATATTTTACATCTATATTTTTCCTGCATTGCACGCATTGGCATGGTTTCATATAAAGGGGATTTATATAAACTTTTGCTTGTGCAGGTTATGGCAGCTCCGGTTATTTCTATTTCTTCGGACTTATCAGTCGAGAGTGTGGGATCCTCTTTTCCGCGAGTTATCCTTATCGGTTCTATTTCTGTTGAGGTCCCGGTTGCACCGGAGGTGGGGGCGGCTGCAGTTGCCTCACCTGCCGGGGTGCTTGAGCTTGATACTCATTCATCATCAGAGGCTGATCCATCAGAGAGTTCACTACCTCCCGTATCTGTAGCACCTATGGTTTCACCTTTTCTGTGTTCAGACGATTCAGAGTCAGATACTGAGATGCCCGAGAGGCATGTATCACCTACACCTCATGATGCTATGCTTACTAGGTGGAGGAGCAGAGTTGCATCACGATCATCATCACCTACTACTTCTACTCCAGAGATCCCTACTGCTCCCATTCCACCCGTACCATCTGCTATTGTTGTATCATCTACTAATACCATCTCACCTGTTGATGCACCACCCAAGATTTGTTGACGACGAGCTATTCTTATCCGACCCGGGGAGGACATTCTTATCGGTCGACTTTACCATACTTATCCTGGTGGGCCATATAGAGCATTGACCGCGAGGAAGTCGGTTAGACCTTTACCTTCTCATTATTTAGCATTGAGGTACACATCACATCACTTGGAATGTTTTACTTTCGGATCATCATCGGATCAGTCATCTTCAGATCATTCATCATCTGGGCATTCTATTTCGGGTCATTCTTTATCTGGACATACACCACCAGACACCACCATTGCGGATTCATCTACACCACCAAGATTTGTTTATCGACCACTTGCTAGGACTCCACGGTATAGCGAGGCCTATCGCCATTGGAGGTCTGCCCCATTATCTACCCTGTATCCACTGATGACATCTAAGTCATCAGCTGGGGATTCTTCTTCTGAGTCATCTGCTGGACCATCTCGTAAGAGATGTAGGTCCCCTGCTGCTACCATGACTTCATCTATCCATGCTTTAAGAGCTTTAGTTCCTTCACGTGCTGATCTCCTTCCAGCTCAGAAGAGGTTAAGGGATTCTATTTCACTAGAGGATAGTGTTGAGGAGGACATTGATACTGATGTGTTGGCAGATATCGAGGCTGATGCTACGGTTATTGAGGTTGTAGTAGATAGAGATGTTAAGGCTTGGGTTGATGCAGGTATTGGTATGGAGGTCGATGTTAGGGTTGACGTAGAGGACGAGGTTGAGGACGAGGTGGAGTCTAGTGATAGAGGTACTATAGAGGTTAGAGTAGATGTGGTTGCCGGGATTGATATCCCTGATGGTATGCTTATGCTCGATGCTGTAAAGCGTTTAAAGCAGGTTGAGGAGGTTGTGCAGGATATTTATGGGCATGTTATGGAGATACCTCTTCGGAGAATAAAGTTACCTTTAAGAAATTATAAAAGAATACCAAGAGAAAATAAATATAATAAAAAGTATAGAAAACCAAGTAAAAAATATAATAATTATAATAAAGGATACAATAAATATAAAAATAGAAAGAGAACATCATTCAATAAAGAAAATAAGTATAAAAATTTTAAAGATACAATAACATGTTATAAGTGTGGAAAACAAGGACATACTTCAAATAATTATTATACTAAAAAGAAAATTAATGAATTAAAAATATCAGATGAACTCAAAAATCAAATTATAAAAATTATGATTAATGAAGAAACTAGTGATTCTAGTATATCGGATTTTGAAGAAAATGATTTAAACATTGTAGAAAGCAAATCCACTAGTAGTAATGAATTAGAAGAATGTGCATGTATAGGAAATATTTTAAGCATTTAATGAATAGGTGTTATACATAAAAGAACAAGGTCCCTTTATGAATTTTCGATTTAATAATAGTTTTGATAGTCTATTCATTATGTATTTGAATTACTTACTTGATTAAACTTGAGAGAATAATTCTTGTACTTCTGAATGCACAAATCTCCGGGAACACCCCCATATCATCATGGTCTGGCCGTCTTACCACACTGTGGCTAATCCAACCGATTGATCGACAGGGCTTACCAACGCAGCCATGAATTCATGAATACAATATTTATTCTATCTTGTTTAATACAAAGGGAGTAATTACAACTCATAATAAAAAGATATCAACCTTATCATTTTTCGAAACAAATGGCTCTGATACCAATTATTAAAATGGTGGAGGAAATGGAAACAAAAACGGAGGAGGCAATAGGAATGAAAATCCTAATAGGATTGTTAGAGGTTTTATGCCTGTCGCCCGTGAGTATACTTACGATGACTTCGTGAAGTGTTAACCACTCAATTTCAAAGGAACTGAAGGAGTTTTCGGGTTGACAAGATGGTTTGAGAAGATAGATACAGTATTTCACATCAACAATTGTCCAGAGAGATACCAAGTTAAGTATGCTATGTGCACCTTGTTGAACAGTGCATTCACTTGGTGGAATGCACACAAGAGGACAATTAGAGTTGATGCTGCATTTGCTATGTCATGGAGAGAGCTTATGAAGCTAATGACTGAGGTGTATTGCCTAAGAAATGAAATTTAGAAAATGGAATCTGAGCTGTGGAACTTGACCGTGAAGAACAATGATTTGGCTGCTTATACCCAGAGATTTCAAGAACTTACTAAGATGTGCACCAAGATGGTCCTCGAGGGGGAGGATCAGGTTGAGAAATTCATTGGAGGTCTCCCCGATAACATCCAAGGGAATGTAATTGCTGCTGAGCCTACAAGGCTACAAGATGCTGTCCGTATTGCAAACAATTTAATGGATCAAAAGTTGAAGGGTTATGCTATGAAAAATGCTTAGAACAAAAGAAGGTTTGATAACAACCAGAAGGACAACCGTGTACAACAACCCCGTACAAGAGACAGAATGTTGGTAGGGAAGGTATGGTAAGAGCCTACACTAGTAGCAATGAGAAGAAGGGATATGCTGGGCCTTTGCCTTACTGCAACAAATGTAAGCTACACCATGAAGCGCCATGTACTGTGAAATGCGGGAAGTGCAACAAGGTCGGGCATATGACCAAGGATTGTATGAACGTTGTTGCTACCACAGCTACTCAGAGAGCCCTAGTAGTAAATCAGAGGGTTCCTACTTGTTTTGCGTGTAAAAGGCAGGGGCACTACAGGAATGAGTGTCCCAAGTTGAAGAATCAGACACGTGGAAACAAAGCTGGGAAAAAGACCAATAAAGCTAGAGGGAAGGCATATGTGCTAGGAGGAGGAGAAGCTAACCCTTATTCCAACATCGTCACGGGTACGTTCCTTCTCAATAATTACTATGCTTCTATGTGATTTGATTCAGGCCCCGATAGGAGTTTCGTACCGTCTACCTTTAGTGCTTTACTCGATGTTACCCCCTCTACGCTAGACGTTAGTTATGTTGTCGAATTAGCCAATGGAAGAGTTGCATAAACAAATACTGTGCTTAGAGGCTATACATTAGGATTGTTAGGTCACCCATTCAACATAGACCTAATGCCCGTAGAACTTGGTAGTTTCGACGTCATCAACGGCATGGATTGGTTAGCGAACCATCATGCGGTAATCGTTTGTGATGAGAAGATTGTGCAGATTCCCTATGGGGATGAAGTTTTCATAGTCCAAGGTGATAGAAGTGGCAAGGAGAAGAAGTCGAAGTTGAGCATTATATCGTGCACAAAAACTTGGAAATATATTAAAAAGGGTTGCCAAATTTTTCTGGCACAAGTTACGAAGAAGGGAACCAAAGACAAGTCAGAAGATAAGCGACTTGAGGACGTGCCTATCGTACGGGATTTTCTGGAAGTCTTTCCAGAAGACTTGCCTAGATTACCACCGACTCGACAAGTTGAATCCCAAATCAACTTAGTTCCTGGTGCTGCACCTATAGCACGAGCCCCGTATAGATTAGCACCGTCAGAACTGCAAGAGTTGTCCACTCAGCTGCAAGAACTTTTTAAAAAGGGTTTATAAGACCAAGTTCCTCGCCCTGGGGAGCCCCGGTCTTATTTGTCAAAAAGAAAGATGGATTTTTTCGAATGTGTATCGACTACTGTGAACTAAACAAACTTACTGTGAAGAACCGATACCCACTTTCGAGAATCAATGACTTGTTTGATCAGTTGCAAGGGTCAAGAGTCTAGTCTAAGATCGACCTAAGATCTGGTTATCACCAACTCAGAGTTCGGGAGGAAGACATTCCAAAGACAGCATTTAGAACACGCTACGGTCACTATGAGTTTCAAGTGATGCCATTTGGACTGACCAACTCACCGACGGTATTCATGGATTTGATGAATCGGGTGTGAAAGCCATATTTGGATAAATTCGTGATAGTTTTCATGGATGACATTTTGATCTACTCTAAGAATAAAAAGGAGCATGAAGAGCACCTTAGGTTAATCTTAAGATTACTTAAGAATGAGGAGTTGTACGCCAAGTTTTGAAAGTGTGAATTTTGGCTTTCAAAGGTACAACTTCTTGGTCACATGATTGATAATGAAGGCATTTACGTGGACCCAACTAAGATTGAGTCAATCAAGGATTGGGCATCGCCCAAGACTCTGACAGAGATTCGTCAATTCCTAGGTCTTGCTGGCTATTACCGACGATTTATTAAAGGTTTCTCAAAAATTGCCAAGCCTATGACGAAGCTGACTCAAAGAGCGTAAAGTTTGATTAGAGTGAAAAGGCAGAAGCCGCATTTCAGCTGTTGAAGCAAAAATTGTGTAGTGCACCAATTTTGGCTTTACCCGAAGGTAGTGAAAACTTTATGGTTTACAGTGATTCTTCTAACAAATGGTTGGGCGCAGTTTTGATGCAAAAGGAAAAGCTCATAGCCTACGCGTCACGCCAACTCAAGATTCATGAGAAGAATTACACTACACATGACTTAGAACTTGGAGTTGTAGTGTTCGCCCTCAAAATGTGGAGACATTATTTGTACAGCACAAAGTGCGTTGTGTTCACTGATCATAAGAGTTTGCAGCATATTTTTGATCAAAAGGAGTTAAACATGAGACAACGCCGATGGTTGGAACTGGTAAGTGACTACGACTACGAGATTCGTTATCATCCGGGGAAGGCGAACGTGGTGGCTGATGCGCTAAGCCGCAAGGAAAGGATTAAGCTACTATGAGTTCGAGCCCTAGTTATGACTATTGGTTTAAATCTCCCTAAGAGAATTTTGAATGCTCAAGCTGAGGCAAGGAAAGAGGAAAATTATGGGACTGAAGATTTATGCGGTATAATTAAGAAGCTCGAACCCCGTGCTGACGAAACATTGTGTTTAAGGAATAGGAGTTAGATACCCAGCTATGGTGACTGGAGAGCTTTGATTATGCACGAGTCGCATAAGTCAAAGTATTCGATCCATCTTGGATCGGACAAGATGTACCAAGATCTGAAGAAACTATATTGGTGGCCTAATATGAAAGCCGAGATTGCCACCTACGTCAGTAAGTGTCTGACCTGTGCCAAGGTCAAGACCGAATGCCAAAAACCATCTGGTTTGTTGGTTCAACCTGTGATCTCGGTTTGGAAATGGGAAAACATCACAATGGATTTCGTTACTAAATTTCCAAAGACGTCAACTGGACAAGACATAATTTAGGTAATTGTTGGCCACCTTACTAAATCCGCTCATTTTCTACCAATGAGGGAGAATGACTCAATGGAAAAGTTGACTAGACAATACTTGAAAGAAGTAGTCACGAGGCATGGTGTGCCCGTTTCGATCATTTCTGATCGAAATGGTAGGTTCACATCTCAATTCTGGCAATCGCTTCAGAAAGCTCTAGGTACTCAATTGGATATGAGTATGGCTTATCACCCTCAGACCGATGGTCAAAGTGAAAGGACCATCCAAACCTTAGAAGACATTTTGTGTGCTTGTGTGATCGATTTTGGAAAAAGTTGGGATAGGCATCTACCTTTGGTAGAATTTTCGTACAATAATAGTTATCACACGAGTATCAAAGCTGCACCATTCGAAGCACTGTATGGTTGTAAGTTTTGTTGATCCCACTTCAATGGATCTTGAATTCCTTAGCTTGTGTAAGGTTTAGTTATGCAAGATAAATCCTACACAACTTATGATAGAAACTTTGTTTGATAATACTAAGGATTATGCGGAATCTAATCTTTAATATAAGAAGAATTCTTCAATGAAACAGTAATTATAATGAACACACAGATTAATAAACAAAAGCTTCAATATATTAATACGAATACTCTAACTAGTATTAGGGTTACAAAATCTTAAAGCTATGAACAACTCTATGACTCGTTTTTTATACATAGAACTCTATACCCTAGGACCTCCTTTATACACCAAGGAGTCCTAGTTGATTTACAATATATTACAAAAACTTAGAATATTTTTAAGGATCTATTCTATAAATAATAATCCGTATCAACTTAGTAATCGTGATCTTTAAGCAATCCTTATCTTTTCTAAGCAGTCTTTATCCTTTCAGCAGTTGTAATTCTTAGCAGTTGTAACTTTGTACCAGCAGCATTAACTCTGAACACTAGCACTAGTAACTTTTGTACCAGCAGCACTAACTTAGCAGCAGTAACTTCAAGAAGGTTTTTAATCCCAACAATCCTCCCCTAAACTTGATATTTATCTTTAAAATCATTAAGTTTCTTTATTAAAAGCTTCATCAATCACCAGGAGGATGCTTCCAAACACTTCATTAAGGTACATAGCCTTCCTTAAGTAGTTTCTTGACCAATCTAAGAAGCTCAAATGCCATTTCACACTCATGATCAACTTGGAGCTTTACATCATTAAACATCTGATGTGGTGTGTGCTTTGTAAGTGGATACATCTTCTCAACCGACAGGTAATAAAGTATGTTCTGCATTGTCACACAATGAACTCTACAAGAATCATAAAGCTTCTAGTTTAGCACTTTAACTTATCCTTGTTGATTCTTCTATACATTATCTTCAAGATTATGTTCAAACATGATCTTCAAATTAAGATGTAAGAAATATCCATGTAATTCACTGGCTCTATCTTCTTAAATCTTGCTTTGACTATACTTCAAAGAACCTCTAAATCTTCTCTGTCAAAGTTTTTAAGCATCTTCCTAAAAGTTAAATACATCTGAGAATTACCATATGCTCTGATGATTTGGAAATAGCTTTTTTTCCCTTCTTTGTAGATCTTGTAGTCAACAATGGTTGAAGATTTAGTAGATAAAGGTGTGGCTTTAATAGTTACATCATCTCTATCATCCAAAATGATTTCCCTACATTGCTTAAGCTCTTCAGTTTCTTTATCATCATCCACCTTTTGCTTCTTAGAGCTTTCTTGTTCCAGAGCTTCTCCTGCCCTCTTTGAGCTGGTTTCTTGTGATATCTCTGCTTTAGCTTTCTTGGAACTCTCTTTCATTAATTTTGTATCTATATCTACAAATGTGTTTACCCTTTTCATAGCTTTGTCAAATAAGTCTTGAATATTTGTAAAGGACTTATTCTTTAAGTCTTTGGGCTTCCATCCTTCTATGTTTTTTAGGTAAGTACACATGAAACTCCTTTACTGAGCTTTTGTTGGTGGTTTGTTTCTTTTCTCTTCTACTCTTTTTGCTGCAAAGTGTTTTCTTCTTTTATTTAAGAGTTGTATAAATAATGTAGCCTTTTCTGCATTAGACAACTCTTCTTGCTCTTGAGCTTGTAGTCTTTGAGCCAACTGATAATCATCTTTAACTTTAGCTTAAATATCATCCCAAGCTATGTTAGCTTCTTTAACTTTTTGAGCTTTTTCCCTGGCAAGCCTTTCTTCTTCATCTTCTTTAGCTTGTATATTGAAAGCAAGTTCTTCATCAAGCTTGAGTAGCTCTTTCTTAGACATTTTCTTCACAGGTTCTTCTTCAACCATTTTGCCTTTACCCTTGTCCTTGACCTGTGTTGGTTGTTCTGAAGAAACTATTGGTGTAGGAGCTTGCTCTTGTTCTTACTCTTATTCATGAAAAATAATCCCTTTTGCTCTGGCTCTTGAGCTAACAACTGTAATTGTTGTAGCAGCAGTTGTTGGTATAACAGTACTAACCTTTGTTGAAGTGGCACTAACTGGTACACTTGGCTCTTTAATAACATCTCATTTTTCCTGAACTTTTGCACTTTTCAAAGCTGCAAGTGCTTGAGCCAATGTAACTTCATCAATACTTAAATTTACATCTCTATCAGTAACTTCACTCTCAAGAACTACCTCACCACCTTCAAGATCATTTAGTCCAAACATATCTTCATCTCTGTGAACATTGACCAAGTAAATATCTTTATCAACATCAATATCATCTATCCTCCCTTGTTTGGATGCATCCTTTTGATCACCCAAACCTTCTTCTTCAGAGGAAACTACTCTTGCAGATCTACCAACCCTGTATAATCTTTTGAGCTTATGAGTTCTTTACCCTCTTTTCTTCTCTAACTTCTTGACTCTCTTCTTTAAACTTGTAATCTCATAAGCTTGAGCAGTCTTTGTGTTCTCTAGGTCAAGCACTCTTTGTTACAATTTGGTACAAAAATCCATCAATTCCTTAAGTTGCATACTTGGCTCCTAATTTACAGCCTCATCTGCTACATTTGTAGGATCACTAGGAACACTAGACTAAGGAATCTCAGTGTCCTTCTCCTTAGGCCTTCTTGATTTTTGTTTCCTTTGGGGTTGAGATGATGATGGTTGAGTAATGATGGATGTGTGATGGGGATCAGTTGGCATTGCTGAACCTTCACCCATTTCTTCTTGAGCTTGTACCACCATTATTGGAAATAATGGTGTTACTCTACCAGAAAAGTCTTTTTCTTGCCTTTCGATGTTAGCAAAAAACTTCTTTGTGTGTGAAGGTGCAATATAAATCTTGTTGTGAGTTGCCATCCCTTCTAGTTGATTATTTAAAAAGACTTGTATAAATCTTGGATACATCAAGAATTTGACAGCATTATTCAAGTTCTTCACCATGCTTTCAAAAATATACTTGGAAAAGTTAAACTTTTGATTTGTGGCTAAACAGATAATTGCAGAGGCCATAGTGCTACTAAATTCATTCCATGCAGTAGTCTTAGCACTTAGGCATTGCATAATGGTATGAATAAGGAATTTCTATTGGGGAGAGAATAATGCCTTATAGAAAGTAAGCTTTTGTGAAAGTTTTTCATACCCCATGAGTGTAAGATGTTCAAAAATTGTAGTATTTGGCAGACAATAAACACCATCAGCATCTTTCAGTTGAAGATCTCTTCTTACAGTTTCTTCAGTTATGATGATCTTCTTTCCATCAACTAGGGCTTGTAACTGCTGTTCCCCATTGACCGTTTTCACCATGACAGTGGCCCAGAATTGTTCAATACATGAAGTATATATAGTGGGATTGACGGTTAAAGCATATCTTATAGAACTAGCATTTAGAAAATCAACAATTTGTTCAAACCCCTCACTTTCAGCGGGTTTAGCCAAAAACACGACTAAATTATGAGTATCAGCAAATTGTAGGGTCGTCATTATGTTGGGTTTTGATGATAAATGATGAAATTGAGTTAAGGTTTATGATTAGAGAGTATATGAAAGATTGAAATCGATTAAATGATTGAATGAAACCCTTAATCGAAGTATTTATGAAACTACCCTCAACAGCAATAACGTTCACCAGCAGTTGTAAGTTATGCCTAGCAGTATTAACTTTCAACTAGCAGTAGTAAGTAACCCAGCAGTAGTAACTCAGCACTAAGTTAAGCCTAGTAGCATTAACTTACAACTAGCAGTAGTAAGTTATGCCTAGCAACATTAACTTTCCCTATAAGCGGTAAGTTTATGCCTAGCAACATTAACTTTGAATCACCAGTATTAACTCCAATTCCTTTCTAATCAGCTTTTCCATCATCAAATTAATATTTTTGGTTAACAAAATCTCTCTGTCTGTTTTTGTTTTCTCTCAATTCTTTTAGCTCACAATTCTCTCTGTCTGTTTTTGATTTTTCTCAATTCTTTTAGCTCACCAAATCACTCTATCTAATTTTATTTTACACAGCTTTCTTTTTGTTTTTCAACTCACAAATTCTCTTAATTCTTTTACTCACTAAATCACTCTGTCTATTTTTATCACACATCTCACTTTTTGTTTTTATTCTCACCAACTCTCTCAATTTTGTTTACCTCACCATTTTCATAATCAAGACTTTAAAGATTGAGCATTCTAATACTGGTAATCAAATATTGAAATCTACTTACATCAAATGCTTTTGTAAGCAAATCTGCAACATTCTTGTCAGTATGAATTTTGATCATTTGA
>BQNB010096850.1:0-25526 GCA_026074375.1 Tanacetum coccineum | reverse complement strand
ATCAAATCATCATTATCAGATTCATCCTTTAAGCTTCTTGGGTCATGATCTAAAAACACCCCGGGGGAGAGATTATGGGTGGTGTTATGCAAAATCTCAAGAACGTCTCCCTCCGAGTTATTATAAGCGTCCATAAAAGCATCGAATTTATCAATTTTGCCACCTGGTCGAAACACTCATCCTCATCAAAATTAGAAACATTGGAGTCCTCGTTCTCGACATCCTCTAATGTCTCATTAAAAAGAGGATTAATGTTACTAGAGTTGTATTTGTCATCAAATTCAAAAAGAGGGTTCGAATAAACTTGAGAATTTTCTTCTTGAACATCTTCCTTAAGAAATGACTTGTCATCACTAGAAGTAAAATCATCATTAAAACCTAAGACAGGATTTGAGAAAATCATTTTATTATCACAAAAAGGCAAATCACATCCTTTGTCATCGTCGTCATCTCCCGGTGGAGGTAAGCAAACTAGAGCAGGTTCGTTAATGAACCTCTCGAGATTAGGATCAATTGTAATCTTAGGTAAAAAATCTGTTGACGGATCACGGTTAAGCAACAATTCAATTTCTCTAAGATCGGCTTCAAAATCATCATCCTCATTTCCCAGTGGAAATAGGTTAAGAAGAGCGAGTTCATCGGCGAACTCTTCAAGAAGAGAATCGCTAGTCTCAAAAGATGTAAGACTAGGACAAGAATCAGAAAGCGGAGTGGTACTGCCACTCGAGAAATTTTTTGATTTTTTTAATCTTAATACTTCTCCAAAACTATCCTTGCATGAGACATCAATGAAATTAATCATTTTAATTGACTCGTTTGCATGCTTTTGAGGATGCTTATCGACATGAAAAATTAATCGTTCATCCCCGTTCCTTAAGATAAGCTCTCCTTCGTACACATCAATTAAGGCACGACCGGTCCTCAAAAAGGATCTCCCCAGAATGAGAGGAACCCGAGGATCGGCTTCAAAATCAACAACAACAAAGTCAGTAGGAAAGTGAAAACTCCCCACTTTGACAAAAGCGTCTTCGGCGAGTCCTTTAGGACGAGTAATGGATCGATCCGCTAGCTCTAAAGTCATTCGTGTGGGGGTAAGTTTGGGTAAGGAAAGCTTTTTCCAAATGGAAAGAGGCATAATATTTATGCTCGTGCCAAGATCGGCTAAGGCGTGACATACATCTATTCCCGAGAAATCACATGGTATAAGAAACTTGCTGGGATCTCCAAGCTTTTCGGGAAGCTTTTTAAGGAGCATCGCCGAACAATTCTCATTCAACGGTATCTTAGCTAATTCAAACAACTTTTCCTTATTCATGAGCAAATTCTTAATCGTAGGGGCAAATCTTGGCATCAAAAGTAAAGCGTCCGCGAAGCTAATGTCGAAGTGCAAATCTTGAAAGATTTGAAAGAACTTCTCCATTTGATTCGAAGCTTTTTCACGGAACTTTTGATCATTAAGTCTTGAATGATATGGAATATTCAGATTAGGTAAAGTCTTTGGAACATCGGGTTCCAGAATCGGAATAGGGTCAACCAGAGGTTGGATGTGAGCGGTACTTCCTTGGAAATTAGTTTGCTCCTTATACGTTGTCTCCTCGGTTTCTCGTTCCACTACCTTTTTTGGAGAAGGATTAGTAGGAATCGAGGGTCCCTCATAAGCAACACCACTTCGAGTAGTCATTGCTTTCATCTTACACTTCGGGTTAGGAATAGTATTACTCAAAAGAGTACCCAAAGTTGAGGCTTGGTTTTGGAAAAATCCACTAAACATATTTTGCAAATTATTTTGAAAAGCGTTTTGTTGATTCATCAAGACGGTTTGTTGAGTCTTCATCGTATTTTGAATTTCATTCTTAAATTCTCCTTTCAACGAGTTGATTTGACTTTGCATGTTTCTCATCATTTGATCATTAGATCTCTTGTAACTTGAAAACTCATTTGAAATCTCTTGTTGAACATGATTATTAGGAACTTGAAAAAGTTGGTTTTAAAATCCTTGATTTTGAAAATTTGTAGCATGATTATTTGGAGTTTGAAAAACTTGATTTCCATGAAAATTATTTCCCCGATTGAAATTATTCCCTTGACCTTGATTTTGATTATACCTATTTTGACCATTGTTTTGCACCGGAGCAAAACCGGGTGGTGCCATGTGGTTGCTAACACCCCTTGCCGCACAAACATTCAATTGATTATTATCGGTGTTAAGACAATTATAGTGAGCATGAGCACCACCACAAGTAACACATATTTCCTCAACCGCTTTAACCGTAGCGGGAGTGACAACTTGCTTAGAAACAATCTTAACTAAGGTCGAAATTTGGTCCTCAAGCTTATCAATTCTCTCATTCGTTTTACTAAAACATTCCCTAGAAGTCGTATTCATCCTAGAAACATTTGATTTATTTCGTGAATAACGAACTTTTGACTTATTCTCAATTATGTTCAAAGCCTCTCTAGTAGTCTTACTCAAAAGATTTCCACCAGCCGTATCATTTAAGGAGTCTTGATCGTTCTTATTTAAACCGTTATAGAAAGTATCAACTTGAGTTAACTCCGTAAATCTGTGGTGGGGACAAGCTCTAAGCATTTTCTTAAATCATTCCCATGCTTCACTAAAGGTCTCACTCGGATTTTTTTTTTGGGTAAAACGAGAGATTTCATTCTTTAAGTGAGTAGTCTTCGAGGGAGGGAAAAATTGATTCACGAATTTGGTTACGAGATCCTCCCAAGTCAAGATCGAATTAGGCGGTTCTTTATCGTACCAAACTCTAGCGGACCCCTCGAGCAAATATGGAACCATCATGATTTTAATCACATCATTCGGCACATCCCTAAACTTCAAAGTCGAGGTAATCCTTTTGAAATTATTAATATGAGTATGAGGGTTTTCCCTCTCAAATCCGTGAAACGGGCTAGCTTGAACTAATTGAAGCAAATTCGTCTTAATCTCAAAATGATCCGCATTAATTTCCGGTATAACGATAGCTTCTCCATACCCTTCCGTGGGTGCTCGGAGTAGCTCTTCCATTGTTCGTTCCGCCATTGGTGCAACTTCAACGATAGTACGAAGCTCGGGTTCGACTACGTTTGGAGCACGTCTTCTATTTTGACGTCTCGGAATGGTTACGGGTGAATTATTTGGAAAATTGGAATTTCTAGTGCGCATGCACTATGCAAAACAAACGAGGTGAGAAAATATATACACAAAAATATTTTTGTTTCACCGAATAATCAACAAACTTAGGGTAACTCCCTTAAGTGAAACTTGCAAACGGGGGACGTAGTGGGAGCGAATCGCCTTAAAAATGTTTGTCCCTTCGGGTCGTAGTTCCGTGGAACAACCCTCCTAATAGCTTATTTCACAAAAGAGGTGCGCCTTTTTCGTAAGTGACACAAAACGGTTACTTTTTTGAATCTTAAGTTCGGGAACTTATTAATGGATATTCACAAATTCTCTAGTAAGAGAATTATATTGCTTGTGTATTTTAGTATTTAAGAGAACAAAATAAAAATCGAAAAATTCAAAAGAGCAAATATTTTTGTATTTTTTTATTTATTTATCTTATACATATAGTAAAAAGAAAAAGAAAAATATATTTTGTTTTACTTTTTATTTTTTTTATTTTTTAAATTTTTTTCTCAAAAGACGTAACTTTCGAAGACGAAAGGTTCTCCAAATCACGATCGAGAAATTCAAACAAGAGAATCTTTAACACAATTCCCCGACAACGGCGCCAAAAATTTGATACGGTTCAAATAGTATATGAAAATATCGTACGTTATCCGGTAAGTGTTCACCGGGTCGTTTATACCCCAAGAATCGTGAAATTGAAACTCTGTTTTTTATTTGGACAATGATTTGAATTGGTTTCAGACTTTTTGAATTGATTTTCTATTTCTTCAATTAAAAGCACATAAAACACTCAAAGGAAAACAATTAAGCACAAAAATGATAACGGAATTTAAAGGAACGCGACAATTAAAACCTAAATTATCAAAAATTAAACCTAGAATGATTTTTTTTAAACTTTTCCTAATCTTAATTTACTAACTTATAAGAAAAAGCTAAGGAAATCCTAAACCGAGGGTGCTTAAAGTTAAAAACGAAGAAAACGAGAACGGGAATCAAATCTCGTTCTTTAAAAAGTAAATTTCTTAAATTTTAACCCCATAAAAGCAAATCTAAATCCTAAGCCTTCTAAATATTAAAAGAAAATTTTATAAAAAAAAATTATTTTTTTGATTATTTTTCTATTTTTTATGAAGTTTTAAAGTTTTTAACAAAAATAAATGATTAAAAATACAAAATTAACTCTAAAAATTCTAGGAAAAATTCTAAAAGTGCATAAAGGTAAGACAGATTTTATAAAAAAGCTAACTCAAAATAAGCTAGTGAATTTAGCCCTAAAAATCTACAAATAAGCTACGGCTTTTTAAAGAAATTAGAAAACGAAAATGTGTATAAAAGACTAGTAGTGGGCTATCATAACAGATAGCCCTACTGGTGCTGGTGGTTAGTGTGTGAGTATGTTGGGATGTGTAGGTGTGAAAGGGGAGGTCATGGGTTCGACCCCCATGATTCCCTTTTTTCATTTTTTTTATTTTGGAAAACTTTTTGCAAAAATTTATAAAACAGCTGAGAATGAACAACTTTTGTGAAGATAACTTTTATAAAAATGACTTAATAAGCTGGAAAATTGCTAAGCAAATAGACAAAAATGGCTTATACTCTTTTTTTTGCTATCTAACAAAACTCAATTAGCTTAAAACTTAAATTAGCTAAAGCTAAAACTTAACAAGCTACAAATAACCTACAACTACCCTAATAAGTAAGACAGAAACAAATTTGAGCAAAAATATTAAGCAATAAGCTAAGAAACATGAAAAAGCTTTTGACACAAACTGTTTTCAAAACAAACAGATAAACAACTTTGAGCTTAATTTTAAATATGCAAATGGATCCTTATGGCAATAAGGCTTATATCACCTTAAAGCTTAGCTCATAAGCTTTCTAAATCTACTTTTAAAAAGTATTTTAAAATCCTATTAAGCTAAGAAAAAGCTTTTTGAAAAAGTCAGTACATACTGATTAAAATCAGTATGTGCTGATTTATAAAAGACAAGGTGCTATATTGCAGACCTAAAACAGACACTCAAATAAGCTATTTAAACTAAAATAAGCTACTACTGATTAAAAGTGACCTACAAACTACTGGTAAACTAAATTTTATAAGCTAAATACTACCCTTACTAGCTTAAATTTCTACTTGAAAAAGGGCTTGAGGCTGTTTTGACTGCTGATGCAGTTGGTATATAGATGTCCAAATAATAAACCCAAAAGCACAGACTTAAGGATTTGGTTCTAACACATTTAAAGCAACTAAACAAGATCAAATAGGGCAATGAAATAAGCTAGCAAAGACTTAAGCACAATCAAACATAGAACTTGAACTTATTACCATAGATTCTAACAACTATTTCTAAAACTAATCAAAAGCTCGTAAACTCTAATAAAAACCTTAAAACCTAACCTCATTAACCTCACAATGAAATTTAAGATCAAACCAAAGGACTAAATAACCTTTGACAGCACTAACTAAAGTTAGTGCTGTCTAATGCCAAACACCCCTTTATTTTGCTCAAATTCATTATTAGCTTATGAAACTCAGAATTAAAACTCAAATTAAAGATACCAGATATTAATTAACTTTTAACAAACCTAATAAACATATTTCAATAGACAAATACGCAGAAGTAATAAGCTAACAAGATATGCTATTATTTTTGGATTTTATGACTGAAATTTAACAAGTAAGAGTAAACTAAGATTTAAGCTACTAATTGAACTAATTAAGCTTCTAACAACTATATTAAGCTAATATAAGCTACACTAAACTATAGTAAGCAAATAATAAGCAGTTTAAAGCTAAAGTGTAGTTTAAGGCTAGAAAAAATAAAGGGAAACTTACAGAAGCCTCTGCACAAAACAAGGCTGTTAAATGCTCTTATGAGCTAATTAACAAGCTCCAACTTATCCTAAGATAAGCTGGTGTGGTCTTGGAAGCCCATCCAGATCTGGCTTCCCTTCCATTATAAGTTGTGGTAAGTTTGAGAGTGATTTTGAGTAATATTAAGCTCAGTTAAGCTTTGAGAGCTTAACTGAGAATATGACTAGCTTATTAGTATGAATCCAGCTTATTGAGTCTTAAAAGAGCTTAAGAGAACTTATTTTAACAAATTGCTTTTTAAAGTAAAACATGAATTAAAGATTGACAATAAGGAAAATAGACTTTTTATTAATAAAATGAACTGATTACAATGCTTTTGAAAAGAAAATTACATTATTTAAGAGGACAATAAGCTAAACGATAAAATAAGCTAAAGCTATTCTAAAATTACACTACTCCTAGATGATCTCTACTGTGTGTGAGAAGGCTTCTATTTATAGCCATAAGATGAAGCTTCTAGGCCTCCCATACGCTCCTCCCATCTTCTAATCACAACCATTCATCAATAACTGCCTCAACTCATCAAATCTTGATCTTCATCAAAACTGCCTTCAACTCATCAAATTCTTGTGCGTTTTTGATTATGTGCCACATTTTCTCAGCATATCAATTAGCTCGGGATTCTAGCTGTGGTCATTCCATTGTGTCTAGACGTGTAGGGGGGAAGTTGCTAGAAGGGTTAATTGTACTTAAATTAAGTTAATTTTGAGCAGGGTAAATTGGGGGAAGATGAGTGAACAGTGAAAAGAATTTACGCGCCCTTTTCTTTTTATATCTTTTGTTTGACCCATCTTCGAAAGTGTTGACTTTGGCTACAGTTTAAAATCAAAGGGTATGGGCCATTTGGTTTTGTTCATTTGGGCTCAGGTAAAGGATTTATGTTTTAGTGAAAACACTTAACGTCCGTTAGTCCCTAAGTATTAAAGGACTAACAGTGTTAATGATTTTGGGACTTTTTATGAAAATGTTTTAACATTAAGGGCTCATTGGTAATTTTAAAGTTTTTGTCATCTTGTGGGTTGACCAATGTTTGACCATGGTTGACTTTTATTGACCAAAGCTTGATAATTCCCGGCTCTTGTGTACTCATTCCGTCTTGTGTCTGTTTTTGTCTGGTTTTTGGCTCTTTTCTTATGATTTTTGCAATATCCATACCTACACATCACAAAAGACAAAATACATAATATACAAGCATAATATTTTAACTTTTCATCTTTTTAGGGTCATTTTTGGTATAAACGGATATGTTATTTCTCACATATCAATACCTTTTACAATATCGAAATCGCTGACGAAAACCTAGTATGCACAAACACCGTTATTTAAGGTTGCACCCTGACCTTGTTAAACCAACCTTTCGAAATTGATCTCATGCCGATTAAACTTAGTATTTTTGACATCATCATTGGTATGGATTGGTTATCCAAGTATCATGCTAGAATTATCTGTCATGAGAAAGTCGTCCACATCCCTATCGACGGTGAAACTTTGATCATACGAGGTGACCGAAGTAAAACCTGACTAAATCTCATATCTTGTATAAAAACCGAAAGATATATATCCAGAGGATGTCAAGTTTTCATAGCCCAAGTAATGGAGAAGAAGTCGGACGAGAAACGACTAGAAGATATACCAATAGTCAGAGAATTTCCAGAAGTTTTTCCTGAAGATCTACCTGGCCTTCCTCTCGTTCGTCAAGTAGAATTTCAAATCGATTTGATTCTAGGAGCGGCACCACTAGCCTGAGCACCTTATAGATTAGCTCCTTTAGAAATGCAAGAACTATCTAACCAACTTCAAGAGTCTCGTTATGAAGTTTACTCAAATCTTAACATCAAAAGCATTCAACGTATCAAAGTTCTAAAGAAGTTTGGGTATGCTTATTTGGAAGAAATTATAGTCACTAGAACTGATGAAAAGGAGTACAAGTTTTGTGAAGCCGACTTCCCTAATCTCAACCAAAACGACATTAAAGACATGATCCTGCTAAGATCCAGAACAAAATTCGCAACATGAAAGGCATGGAAGAGTTTGATCTGATTAATGCTCTGAGGATGTACATTCGTAGGATTGTGATCATGAAGAGGGTTGAAGACATGTAGATGGGGGTCGAGAGATATTAGACCAAACTGAACTTGATCAAACCACAACTCATAGAAGGTTGTCTCCACAAGTTCACTCCTTACACCATCATGAACCATCCCAGAGGTGTTGTGTTTGAAAGTGTTGACTCCAGAAAAAAGGCTAATGAGAGACAATGAATTCCATAAATTCTTATATGGTACTCTCAACAAAGTCCTCAACAAGCTTAAAGTCATCGTGAGGAACAAGCTGGGCTATAGAAATGAAAGGATGGAGCAGTATTACTGGACTAAAGATGATGAAAAGAAGACAACGAAGTTCATTAAAAAAAAGATTAACAAGATGCTGAAGGAACGAAGACGATTCACAAGGCTCGAACTCTTTGTCGGTGGAAGACGTGACAAGACCGATTACCGTTTGTTAGTTAGGCCTGAGTGAAATCCCCTTAGGGGGAGATTGCAGGATCATAGAAAAGTGTATGTCACTCATGGTCATTTACTTTGTAATATCGAGTTTGTTACTTACTTTACTATGTACCCCTCACCCTACCATAAGCTTACCATGTAGCACCCTCTTTCCTATATAAAGAGGGTTAGAGGTTGGTTGAAACTCTTCTTTCTCTAATCTAATCTTGCATACTTTCTTTTTAATATCTCTCTCTCTCTCTCTCTCTAAATTTCTCTCAATCTATCTCTCTCTTAAACTCTATCTTGTTCCATGATTATGATATTGATGAGGTAGCAAAACTTCACTAAGTTTTACAACTTCCTAGGCAGTGTACCTAACTGTTGTAGTGTAGTATAGGCAATACACGGGGGTTGTTATCGTTCTATAAGGGAATAGCATGTGAAGGTTCGAACTAAATGTAACTGTAACACCCCAAAACAGGTTTTAAAGTATTTTATTATGAAAAGGCCATTTAAAATATCTTGACTATGACTTTTATAAGTTTAAAAACATTGAGTGATTGGTTAGTCAAACCCGATAGTCAAACTATAAGTCAATGTGTATGTATATTGGAAGTAGAAAATATAATGTGTCACATTTATGAAAAGAATGGACTTAAGGGACTAAATTTGACAAGTGGTAAATGAGTTAAATAACTTAGTGTGGTCAAATAGGAAGGAAAGGGACTTGAGAGACCATTCTTACCAAATGATAAAACTTGCAACACTAAATAACTGGAACTTCCACAAAGTTCCAAATTGTTAGAGTGGGAGTGTGTAGGTGTCGACACAGGAAAGGAGAAAAGAGAGGGGAAAAGGTGGGAAATTTCTAGTGATAATTTAAAGATGAATTAAGGTCCCAAATTAAGATATAAGCTCATACTAATGATCCCTACAAGGTAAGTAATCCATTAATTAAGTTAATTGAAGAATTATGAATTAGGGTTCTTAAGTATAATTGGGTGTTTTGGGTAAAAAGTGTTTATAAATAAACTAATGAGATGATTGTAATTATGAGATAAGTATTATTGAATAAAACTAGTATTTTGGGGGTTTTCATCATATGATCAAGATATGATCATATGATGATTAAGGATGAAATTTTGAGTATGAATAATGGGTTATGTAAGATGATATTATAATTATGTGATGGTAGGTAATTTTTTATATATTAATTAGAATCAATGATTAATGATGATGTTTGGATAAGATGGAAGGAGGATGATAGTGAACTAATGGTAAACTTTAGCTTGGACCTAAGGTAAGCAAAATGACTATAACATGTTGTTATGTTGAGTTTTGACATACATGTGTTATGTGTATGATTGTGCTATAGTAAAGCATATTGAGTTTAGGATGTTTGGATTAAGAAGAATAAGGAGCAAGTATTGTATAGCTAGTCGAGATTAAATTAGACTAATATGGAAGTAGTTAAGATATGTAAATATTATGTGATTTGTTATATCGATAGTTTAAGTAATGATGTTTATCTTATTATGTGAATATTCATGGTTTGAGTAATTGTGATAAGCAATGGTATTATTTAGTCCTTTGGACTATTAAATGAATGAACGAAATGCTTATATGAATGATTGAAATATAATGCCATGTTATTATTCATTTTACTTACTAAGCGTAAAGCTTAATAGTCTCATTGCCATTAACAGTAAGCCTCCTTCCTGTATTCTTCAAAAACCTTCTTGCCCTCATAATCACCATGGCCATTTGCCATCTTAAATTCGTCTCTTCTATGTCCTCTGGATGAATTTGTTGCAAGTCCTCATGTACAAGTTAAGGACTACTTGGTTGACTACCAAAATATGTACAAATTACAGCATTACTCAAGTTATCAATATTTGTAGAGTAAGTATCATTAACTTGAGTGCTAGCAGTAGAAGCTCCATGAGCAGTATTAACTGCTTCATTAGTGCTGCTAGTGTTGTTATTTGAAGAGGACACAAAAGCCATGTTCTGTATGCTTGAACTTGAGCTAGACATCCCTTTAACTTCTAGTTCATACACCTTGAGGTTGTTGTAGAGATCATCCATGCTCATTGTATCCAAATCAGCTTTATTCCTCCACACAACAGCATGTGTGTTCCACTTAGGTGACAAACTTTTTAATAACTTTTGATTAACATCTTCTTATGAAAGCTTTTCATCCAAAAGCTCCAACTCATAAGCTTTTGAAGCCTATCAAAAGTTTGATCAAGCATCTCTGAGCTTGGAGCAGTGAAGTTTTCATATTGCTGCTTTAAGAGATTCCTTTAAGTCTTTCTTGTAGCTGCATTCCCACTAAATCTCTTTTCAACAGCTTCCAGCAACTTCTTAACATCCTTTATAGAGTTAAACTTTAATTAATATTCATTGGGAATGCCCATCATTAAAGTACTTCTAGCTTTCACCTCTAATCTTCTCTGAGCCTTTTCTTTAGCAATTATAATAGGCATCTCTGTCATAACTCCTTCCATAATTTTTGTTTTTGGCAAGGTTGCACCATTCTCTATGACTTTCCACAATGCATAGTCTATCATCTGGATATATTGTTCAATCCTCATCCTCTATATCTCATACTCACCAAGTTTGAGCATGGGAACTTTGGATGCAACTACCATATGTGCAGAATCTTAATCTATATCTTTTAGCAAAAATAGGTTCTTCTTATTCACATCTTCTCAACAAGGTCTGATACCACTTGTTGATCCTACTTCAATAGATCGAATTCCTTAAGCTTGTTTAAGGTTTAGTTATATTAGATAAATCTAACACAACTGTAGTAGAAACTGTGTTTAAATGTATTAAAGATTATGCGGAATCTAATCTATTTTAATAATTAAGAAAGAAAAATTATCAATGAAACGCTAATTCAATGAAACATATATTCTACAAAATAGCTCCAATATTATTAATGATAACTAATACGACTACTCTTCAAGTATCGGGTTGCAAGACTTGAAGCTATGATTACGTCTAATAATACTTCAAAGATTGAAAAAGATATCAAATTATGCCTTCAGGCCTTCCTTTTATACACCAAGGGTCCTAGTCGGCTTATCAATACTATCCTAAGTATCCATATTTTTCTATAAACAAATAAAAATTAATACATATCATATAAACCGTACTAACAACAAACAGTACAACTTATTAACTTAGTACATTAACTTATCTTGAGCGTCTTAAGTTTGAACAGTATTCATATTCACTAGCAGTAGTAAACTGTGTACCCAGCAGTAGTAAACCACTAAGGCTATATTCCTAGCAATACTATATTCCAACTAGCAGTAGTAACTTTGTACTAGCAGTAGTAAACACTTAGCATATTTTCTTTGAAGTTCATAAGCAGCACTAAATCCAGCTGAGCAGCATTAACACAAACATGAGCAGCTGTAATTCAAACAACATCAAGAAGACTTTTAATCCCAACACATACTTCTAGATGTACTTCGTCTAGTATCTTGGCAACCCGCATGATCAACGTTTGCATAAGCTGTTAGAGCAATAGAAGAATCCTTTAGATACCAGAGTCCCCTATTAACGATTCCTCTTAGGTATTTAAAAATTCTTTTTACAGCATGTAAATGATTTTTGGTAGGCTTTGCCTGATACCGGGCACACATGCATATAGAAAATGTAAGGTCTGGTCTACTGGCTGTGAGATACATAAGGGTGCCCACCATTCTACGATAGGGTGTAGGGTCAACGGCTTTCCCTTATGTATCTTCATCCTGTTTGGATTTCTTCACCATGGGAGTATCCACGGGGTCACTAGATTCCATACCATATTTTTTTAAAGATTCAAGAGCATATTTAGACTTGTTTAGAAAGATGCCTCTAGGACTTTATGAAATCTGTAGTCCTAGAAAAAAATGATATTTTACCCATCATCGACATCTTAAACTTTGAACACATTATTTTTGAAAATTGGTTACATAGTTCCGGTGTAGTAGACGCAAAGATTATATCATCAACATAGATTTGTACCAAGAGAATATCTTTGCCTTGTCTTCTGATGAACAGTGTAGGATCCATGGTTCCTTTAGAGAATTCCTGAAAGAGTAGAAACTTTGACAAAAGATCATACCATGCGCGAGGAGCTTGTTTCAACCCATAAAGAGCCTTCTTAAGCTTGTACACAACAAACCCATCTGGTTGGCTAACATAAACTTCTTCACACAGAATGACATTCAAGAATGCCGTCTTTACATCCATTTGGTAGACGATCATATTCATGTGGGCAGCAAATGCGAGGAATATACGAATATAATCAAGTCTAGCCATAGGAGCAAAAGATTCTTCAAAATCAATTCCCTCTTCTTGACGGTAACCACGTGCAACCAATCGAGCCTTATTCTTCAGAATTCCTCCTAATTCATCAAGCTTCACTTTGTAGATCCATTTTAAAGTAATGACCATCACTTTATCAAGACGAGGAACGAGTTTACAGACTTCAAGACGTTCAAATTCATTTAGTTCCTCTTGCATTGCTTTAATCCAACATGATTGAGTTACTTTATCTTTATAAGTCTTTGGTTCAACTAATGTGTGGAAAGCGTCGTAGTAACAAAATAAGGCTTGTTCATGGAGTTGGAGTCTTGTGGAAACAGGTTTTCGAGTTCACCAATGATGTTGTCTAAAGGATGATCCTTAGTCTATTTATTAACATGTTCTAAGTTAGGAGTAGCAGTGTGCACAACAGTGGGAATAACGTCCGAAGAAGAAGATGCTTCAGAATCATTTTCTAGAATTGGAATGCCAAAGAATGGATCGTTATTCATGTGTGCAACATTTAAGTCGTGATTCTCTTCTTCATATACATTGCGCAACATCTTAAGTCATGATTGTCTTCTCAACATCGATAGGAAGACAGGAGATTGAGTTTCGGGTGTTTGGTTTTGTGAGATACTAACTACGTGAATAGGGCATCTTGGTCAACCAGTTGTTGAGGAAGGTGAATCTGTTAAAACAGCGGTTCTAGAGCAAACTACTTCAGCAATTAGAGCAATTACTTCATGGGCTGGGTGATCAACACTTAATGGAGGGTTGAATAATTCATCAAACAATGGCTGAAACAAAATATCCTAATTAGTTCTTGAAGGTGGAAAAAATGTATTGAAGGAGAGGTTTGACACGAGTCCTGAACTAATGTTTTAGGAGTCATTTCAATAAAGTTGAGTGCGGTCCTAAACTGCTGTGTTCAGAAGCCATTACTGTCAGCTCATCAAAACTACATGAATTGTTTTGATTATATCGTCTGGTACGTCGTTGTATATTCCATATTGAAGGAGGAGGGTTTGGTATGAGTCCTGAACTGATTGTTGCAAGAGTCATTTCATGAAGTGCGGGTTCTAAACTGCTGTGTTCAGAAGCCATTGCTGTCAGCTCATCAAAATCTACATGAATTGTTTTGATGATTCGTCTGGTACGTCGGTTGTAAATTCGAAATGCTTTCTTTGTGGGTGCATAGCCAATGAAAATACCAATATCAGCTTTAGGTTGTAGCTTACCCAAGTTCTCGCTATCATTTGTCGGATAACAAAGTGCACCAAATACATGGAAAAACAATAAGTCAGGAAGTTTGTCATGTAAAAGCTCATATGGTGTTTTGCCATGACGAAGACGTATGCTGGAACGATTTTGGGTGTAACATGCGGTAGCAACTACTTCTGCCCATAAGAATAACGAAGCTTTTGCATAAATCAACATTGTGCGGGCAGCTTCAATTAGCGTATGATTACGTCTTTCAACGACACCATTTTGCTATGGAGAGCAAGCAACAGATGTTTCATGAGAGATGCCAACCATCTCATAATATTCACGCAAAGTTTGATTAACAAACTCAGTTCCATTATCTGTTCTGATTCGACGGACAGGTGCCTTAAGCCGCACTTGGATCATCATGAGAAACTTGATTATGAAATCTGGAGCTTCATCTTTTGACGGTAAGCACTTTACCCATGTAAATTGAGAGTAATCATCAACAATGATGAGGATGTACTTCTTTCAATTAACAATTGCGATACGCATTGGTCCACAAAGATCCATGTGCAAAAGATAGAGTTTTTCTTGGTTGGTGTCTTCAGATTTAGGTTTGTGAGGTTTCTTCTTGCTTTTTCCCATTGCACAAGCAGAACACAGATGGTCCTTTTCAAATTTTAGCTTAGGGAGACCTCAAACAAGACCGTGTCTAGCTAAATGGTTGATTGCACCAAAGTTCAGATGAGACAGGCGTCGGTGCCACAACCACGACTTCGTCTTTGAGGCCTTTGACAAGAGACATATTAGAGAGGACGCCATCATATCTCTAAGAGACAGTGTATACAGATTGTTGCCTTGAGATCCTATCAATAGATCAACACCTTCTAGATTATAAATAAAGCAGGTGTGTTGACGGAAAGCTACTTCAAGGTTCGAATCATAGAATTGCCTAACGGAGAATAAGGTTTGTCTAAGTCCTTCCACGTAATAACTTTTGATATCGTAACATTCCCAATATGATAATCACCATATCCTAATATCTTTGCCACGTGATCATTTCTGAATTTGACTGTACCTAAAAACTTATTGACGAAATTGGTGAGCTGAGAGCGATCTCCGGTCATATGCTTGGAGCAGCCAGAGTCCAAATACCAAAGAACAATTTGGACGACCTGCATTCATAAGAGAGATAGATGGAACATCAAAATCTATGGGATCAAAGGGATTTATGGGTTCCTTTTTGTTAGCAGATACAGATTTAAGAACCTTAGATTAGCTAACAGGAACATTAGTTTTAGATTTCCTAGGTTTCCTTGAGTAAACCAATGTTACAACAGGTTTAGGTGTTTCATTTTCTAGAGCAGGTTGTTTCCTAAGGGGTACTTCAGTAGTTGTGGTAATCCTAGTTAAAGGGAACGCATTTCTTACTATAGTGAAGGTTCGACCAGTAGGTCTCCAGATGTATCCAATATTTGAAAACACCTTTCCTGTTGGTTTCAAAACTTTTCTCTTTGAACTTTTGTTAACAGATTTAGATTTTTTTCGAGATTCACATTTTGAAAATCAAGTAAACACAAACTCATGATTATCAGAACGCATGCATCCATTACACTTAACACAATTTAAGTTCAGAAATTCAGCCATTAAGCTTGGAATCCTGCACTTTGAGCAGTTCCTCTTAGATTTGAACAAAAAAACAATCTTTATTTTTCAAACTAGATTTAAACTTTCCTAGGGTGGGCTTCTACTTTATTCTTCTGGTACTACTTGGTGTTGCCGAATTTTATCTTTCTTTGTATGCGTGAAGCTGGAGCTGCTAGCACTAGTAGATGGTTTTACTCCTATAGAAGACAACATAGGTTAATTAGAAACTAGGTTTGATGTAGAGGTTGTTTTTATGATTGTGTTTCATGAGGATGTGACGGTCTTAGTGAATCTAATGCTTTTGTGCTTGTTCTTTGGGGTCACAACCACTAATTTTCCATCACCATTGTTGATACTAGGGTAAGTTTTACTGATGTTTTTAAGCAACTCCTGAACTAGTTTAGCATACCTACAGGCAGATTATACGGATTGATTGCGGATATTTCGAGTTATACATGTTCAACTAGATCCTTAGAACGGTTAGGCCCTTTTCTTCCTGAATGTGCTTAAACTATAGCCAGAGTGGTTGTTGTTTATTCAACAATTTAGGGGTTTGGTTCCACATCATCTTAAGCATTTCTGGATACTAGGGTGTTTTTGTAACGTCATTATAAACTGAGCTTTTCTTTTAAGTTTCTTAAATCATTCTTGAGAGCTGTAATTACCAAAAACTTTTTTTGAAGACTAGCATTTAAATCAGAAATTTCCACAGACTTTAGATTGACTTGATTAATTAAATCATCACATTGTTCTTTTGATCGAATACGTGCTGGTTTAATTAAGTCATAAAGTTGCTTATAGGTCTGTTTCAAATGCTCATTCTCAGCAATAAGCTTTGTCACCCTATGATCAAATTTCACTGTTTATAGTTTCAATCTCTTCTAAGTCCTTTTTAGTAATATCTCATTTTGTTTTCCACTTAGAGATTTAATTCTCTCTTTCAACTTCTTTATGACTGTGTCCTTTTCTTGGGACTGAGCTTTCAATTCATTTAATTCAAACAATTGATCAAAACTTGGAGCACTTTGATTTGAAACAGAAATGTCCCTTTGAAAAATTTCTGATTATGTTGGGAGTATAACTTCTAAAGAGATGCAATGTTTTTCAAGAGTGGTATTAAAAACTTTTGAACAGTTATAGTTAATCTCTTTTTTCAAAAAAAAAACGAAATTCCCCTTATCCTCCCCTCCAATCCCCCCCACCCCCCCGTTCTTATTGAGAAGCTCAGTCTTAAGTTTGAGACAGTTTTCCACATTATTGATATTCACAGAAGAAATATTCACAACGATTTCAAATTATGTTCATATATCTTTGCTCAACACTTGTTCCAAAGAGTCTTCATTTTAAATTCAATACTTGATTCATTTTAAACTCAAATGTTTTGGACTTATAAACGATGGTTTTTACACTGCTGTTCCATTTAATGAAAGACATTTTGGACTTCTGAAAGTTCATCAACCAAATATTGATTGAATGTGTTAAACAAGTCCTTCAGAGCTTTTACAAATGGAATTATTTCATTCTTTAAAAACCAAGGTTTGTATGTTGAACAACACGAACCCTTAGTGATAGTTGTGGGTGTGGTTCTTTCTTTGACAACCACATCATAACCAGCAAGATGGTGTTTAAGTTTCTTCAAACTTGTATTCACCATGTTGACTTTAGGAAGTTCTTTTGGAACCTCAACTATGGTGGGGTCTAATAGAAGAATGGGTTCCTGGCTCCGCATATCTTCTACACCAATTCTAAGACCTAAGGCCCCTTGTTCAGCAAATAAATTCAGTCAGCCCCTCCGTGGACGTCAAAGGCATGTTTTCAAATTTCTTTATAACTGTTGGTTAAGAGCTAGCTAATCAAACTGGTGTTAGTATTAACTTCTTTTCTAACATTATGGGATCCTTTTTGTTTTAAAAGCATTTTTGAACGACTCTCTTCAGCAAGCAACAAGGTCTCTTCAGAGTCAGGAATCACAATGGGATTAGTTTTCTCAATAATATCACCAACATATAGCTTTGGTTCCAATTGCTGAGCTTACTTCAGATAGAAAGGATTTTGAAAACCTAGAGCTCGTTTAGTGGTATGATCATAGAAAAACTGAGGTTTCGTCAGCATGTGAACAGTTTGTGCGGATTGATCTATTTTAAAAAAAATATTATCTATCTGTTTGATTATCTTTTCTAACGCAATTTCCCTATCAATTGTTTATTTAGTTTCTTCTTTCTTAAAATCAATTTTGAGAAGAGTAACGTTTGACATTAAAGAATTCCTTTTCTTTTAAATGTTTGAAATGAGTTCTGGTTTAAGAAGATGCAAAATTCTACAGACTGTGTACATGAATCTGAAACGTTACCTTTACTCGTTAAATCAACATTTTGACCTTCTTTCAAAAGTTTAATTTGTTCCTTATATCTTTCAAGCTCAGCAGTTAAAGTATCATTAGCACTTTTATTTTCCATATTTATCTTGGTACAATTAACTACTTGGTTATTCAGTTGTTCAATCACATATAATATCAGTGCATCTTGTTGTGCAGAAGAGTTAGAATTCTGAACAACTGCCTGTTGTGATTCGATCACATACTAAGAATAAGGAATGATATTGCTATCACTGGTTATTTCCAATCTCTGAATGAATCACAAAACATTCGGACTGTTCAGAGATGGCATTCACCTACAAGATTGGATAAACATATTATTATTCACATTATCATGATTGCTTACCTTAGAAGAGCATCTGAACCAGAATGAGATAATTCGCCATGAGAAGCAACTTGGCAAGTGTTGAGTTCATACTTTCAGAGTCATATGCATTTAATCATCAGCTTGATCAGCTGATTGTGAGTAATGATGTCTGTATGGCTTGGCTTCTCGGGATTCCTGGATCTGCCAAGAATGCTTGTTATTCCTCATGTAGAATTTGACCACTTTATTGAGTTGTCAACACACCTTTATCTTTAAACACGTATCATCCGTTTTATCCATGGTTTTGTAACACCCCATATGGGTCGCAGCGGAATAAGGTCGGGGCGTGTTATTATCAGATCAATAAACACACGATATATATAAGAACGACCATAAAAGTCGTTTTAAAGCTGTACATTAGATTTAACATTGCTTTGATACAAATAGCCCGAAGCTTTAACTTGTTTCATTGTTAATATTACAAAGATACTGGTTCCCAACACATGAGTTTACCTCTACACATAATGCAACCAAATCTTTAGCAAGACATCCCAAAACAAAATCACCAATGTATCCTTGGACCTATGCTTTACTGATCCTCATGAAAAACATTGCTTTTAATCCGTCAACAATAATGTTGGTGAATTCATAGGTTTGATAAAATCACTATATTGAAGGACAACAGATTTCCCAAGTGTATGATAATGCAAAAGCAGATGCTACATCTTATAAATTTAATTAGGTTGCCCTAAGCTCATGACACTGGAAGCTCGACATAATGAATACCGTATAAATGGCATTACATTGCCGTGATGATGTTCTAACAACAACATCCTATTTCGACATGTATACATTGTTTGCCCAGTGATAGCTAAGCCACCCATAATGGGGGGTGTCAATCCCAATAGATATGGTTCATAACATTCGCGCTCATAATCCAGTAACTGACAGTTCATGATAATGGGCTCACTAGGGTATCAGCGAGTTAGGCAAACGTTATCATAATATAAAAACTAACAACTTGTGTCCAATTATAAAAAAACATTGCATGTTTATCACCCCAATAACTGGGTAAAACATATATGTAAAACGTGGGGCTATTAAAACTCACCTTAAGTGAGTGATACAAAGTTATTTCACAGATAATGCGCCACGCAAATGTCGATGCTACTATTTAAAAGTATGGTCGTATAAGTTACTAATCACATTGGGTAACTACTACCATGCATAATTCTATATAGCTAATCACCATCTAATTGTTTTCGTGAAATCATGTTTATAAGATTAAAACGTTTATAAACACACTTTTGGTAAAAACGACATAACTTTCACGTTTCAAGTCCGTTTGAGGTGTTTCTTGCGCTCACGTTTTCGTATTGAGTCGAGTTATCAAAATTTGACATTTTCAAATTTTGGACCTATTGGTGAACAGTAACTTTTACTGTTCACACCCTAGATTCATTAAATTTACTTATATCGTTTTGTTGTCGTAAACCGTAAATGTCGTATTTTCTTCGTTAAAGCTCCATTTTTAGCGATTCTTTCGAGCACGTTCTCGTAATTGAAAGTTCTAATGATTTATGAGGTTTACAAAAATAAATGTTTCTGTCATGAATAGTAACTTTTATAAAAATAGTTTTATAAAAGTATTAATTGTCGTAAACTCGCGAAATTCATAACTCATTCGTTATTAATTAATTTTCGTTTCTTTCTTTTTTCGGAATCCTAAAAATATGTGTAATCTGTTAAAAATACTAAACTTGCTGTTTTATATAATTTTTATAAATTGTTTTATAAAAATTCTTTTATAAATCTGTTTATTTATCGTATAACTTGTTTTTACCGTAACTTTTTCGTTATTTATCCGTTTTTCAAGTTTCTTAGCTTTTTGGAAATCGTCATGAGACGTACTATTTTATAAAAAATAAATATGGCCGGGTAGTATGTCGAATTAAAACAGATAGTTAGATGCTTTCTAAGATTCCAGATGTAAACTTTGTTTTTATATTTTTTCAACTTTTGTAATTTATCAAATCTTTTTATAATATATATTATCATGTGATACAATTTAATAAATTCCATTAGTCAACTCATTGTCCTCATATGTCCAAATTACCAAGATTAACAAGTTTATCAAGTTGATTATACATATTTACTTGTAGCTTTTCATGTAAATCATTAAAAACCCTAATCTTTCATTAACACTTTTTAAGCTTAACCAAGGTTGTTCATCACTTATACTTCCATTATAACCTTATTTTAGTGTTCATATAACATCACTAAAAGTCCATAAACAAGATTAACATGTCATTTGCATTAATTTTACTTGTAACATATTAAGTAAACTTTATAAACTTGTACATAATCATTTTTACACTTAACCAACATGGTATAACACTTATAGATCCATTTTAACATGATATTATCAACCTAATATCATATGAAAAAGTGTACAAAAGCATAATCACAAGTAAAAATCTCTTTTACATGTTTAAAAGTCTTAAATGGTGATTTTGCTATGTAGAACATCATATACTATAAATCATGAAAATGAAAGGATAAAGGTTTTCGGGAACCTTAATGATGATGTATGATGATGAAAAATGTGTGCTAAACCCTTGTTTAGCTTTTAAACCCAAGCTAGCAAGCTATGAAAACCCTAATTCAATATGAAACCCTAATCTTGATTTCTTGCTTCAACACTTGTAAACCCTTAACCAACCCTTGCAAACAACTTAGGACATCTTAGATATGATATGAGAATGTGTAAATAAGTGATAGAAAAATTTTGTATGGATAGTTTATAGGGGTTATTAAGGGAGGAAAAGAGAGAATGGTTTGATTTTTGCTTAAGTGTTTATGATATCTATGTGTTATCTTACTAGAAGTACATGTATATATATAGATAGTCAAAAAGATTGAAATAGTGGTCAAGAACAAGATGAGGGTCTTAAGGGTCTTGGTCTTGGTAAAAGAAACAAAGTATGTATAGGTTTAATGGTGATATGAAGTACAAAGACCAAATTGCAAGATTTTTTAACATTTATATCGTAATAAATTGCAACAAATCGGCTCCCTATGTATGATATATATGATATATTTTTATAATTTTTATGTATTGAGTATAAAAGTGAGCGAGATTTTGTAGTGATTTAAAAGATAAATGCCAAAGAAGCATGAATGAAATGTGAATGCAAAAATGCATGAATATTGAAATTTTGCCAATGAAGCATGCAGTTGATATTATGGAACAAGTTAAAGATGTGTCGTGATATCCCACTCCGCTAGCAACGAGGTGGGGGTTCAAACTAAGACGTCTTTACTTCTAGGGATTTGGTGTGTCGTGATATCTCACTTGGAAGAAAGGTCTAGGTGAGGGTTCAAACTAAGACACTAATCCTTAGCCATATTAGGAATAAGGTGTTGATGTGATTTCCCACTACGCTAGCAACGGGGTGGGTTTTCAAACTAAGAACATCGGTCGTTGGTCGTGATATCCTACTCCGTTAACCACGAGGTAGGGGTTCAAACTAAGCAACGCATTCCTAAGCTTTAAAGAACTTATGATTATAATGTTGAATATGTTGCAAAAAGTTCTAAAGTTTAAATCTCGAAATCAAGTTACGAAGTCTTAATAAGTTGTTGCTTTGAGTCATGATTCATTTTGAATTATGACTATGAAAATAAGTTGGTCTATGGTTAAATTAAAATGAGTACACACATTCAATCGTATATCCATGTTGGGAGTTGAAAGTTCACAAGTCATAAGTATGAGGGCTTAACATATAAACTTATATCGACAATGATCTTGTTTAATTGCTTAGCTTGGAACTTGTGAAAAATCGAGGACGATGAATTTATCCGTCAGGACATCCGTAGATCACTCTACGGGCGCTTCTCATTCTATGATCCCAGTATTAATAAATAAAGAAAGTCAAACTTGTTAAAAAATGAGAAAATCCAAAAATATTAGTTGTAGTTAGTGTAAATTCAGAAAATGGTGAAAACGGGGCTTACATGTTTACTTCATAACATTGCGTGAGGACACACAATACCTTAGTTTGGGGGATTTGATATGTGCTTAATTACACATATCTTTTACCTCTAAAAACGAGCTTAAATGACCAAAAACAGACAAAAACTGCCAAATATTTGTATGTTTTGCATTTGTGTTGTGCAGGAACGGATATCTCACAAAAGGACGAAAAACCAATCAAAAAGAGACAAAACAGGACACGGGATGGAAAAGTGTGTGGAGACGAAGCCAAATCAAAGTAAAGTCTACTCCGAGAAGAAAAAGCAAAGAAAAATATAACTTGAGGGGTCAAAAATGCCAAACCCCTAAGTTATATTATCATATAAACCACGGGGGCTGATTATGCCAATTTGGGGAACTTCATTTATAAAAGAAAGAAAAGGGGAAATAAAGAATGAAAAGAAGAGTGATGTGGAGGGGCCTTTCTTGTACACAAACCAAACATTCCTTTAATCATCTTCAACCTCTCTCTGTCACAACCCAACTTGTATAAACCCTTTCCCCAGCTTTCCCGCCAATACCAAAACCAGCCAGCACCCGGTTTTTGCTCCCATACTTCTCTGCAAAATCACTCAACACCCTACTACTACCCATCCCAGCTTTATAAAGTCCATGTTGGCAATCCCTCTCCATTCCCAAAGCACTTCGATGGCTGAGATTGTTTCCAAAGAAGCTCAAAAGAATTCAAAGGCTGGGATTTGCTTTAGTCTCTCCTCACACAACTAGCACACTTGGTTTTATCTCTCCAAAGAAGCACAAGATGGAAGTCCAATACTTCGGCTATATATATAGAGCTTCTTGTAAATCATGTATGTTAGTAACTAGTTTTTCTTTAATTTTTATAACTTAGCTTGTTTTTAATTATTTAAAGCTTTTGCTTTCAGCTTTGTAACATTTCTAAGTTTTAATGCAAGTTTGAAGTTTTTTAAGTCAATTTACAATACAAGTGTTAAGTTTCTTAATCTTGTTGTTTTGTGTTCAAAAAGCTCTCACCACAGCTTACTTATAAGCTGTTTTCATTAAGTAAAACTAAAAAGTTAAGTAGTAAAGAGAAAATAACAAATATCACTCTCAAACATACCACAGCTTACTTATTGGATGATAAGCCAGTTATGGATGGGCTTATGGACTATCACTAGCTTGTTTTATACAAGCTAGAGCTTGTAGATTTGTTGTTTGACCCTGTTTTGAGCAAGGGTGTAGTAAGTCTCTCTTTTTCTTGCTTTTTGTAAGTCTATCTCCGTCTTTTTCTTATTATTCTTAACATTCTAAACAGAACTCTGCTTGTTACCAGTTAACACTAGCTTAGGCCATTTCAGTTTATTTAAGTGCTTAATCTTAATCATAATTGCTTATAAGTGTCTTATTTTGTGGATAAGATAATCTGTTTTTAATTAATTTGAGAGAAAAATGATTTTTAAGGGGTATTTTCAACAAGCAAATCCAACCTCAAGTTTTACGGCTAGTTCACATTTTGGGAACCAAAGCAATTAAACATTAACACTACCATTACTAACTCCAAGTTTAGTAACTAGAAAGTTCATTTCTGGATTTCAACACTAGCAGTACTAACTAACACTAGCAGTACAACTCCAAGATAGTAACTGTCAGTTAATAACTGTTAGTACTGGTATGTAATTTTACTATCAGCTTATTATTTCAGCTTGTTTAAGATTTCATCAGCTTTTTAGAGTAGATTAAGCTTATTTAGTGTACTGTTTTCAGTAGAACTTATTTTGTCTTCTTAAAATTTACATTAAGAGTTTATCAGTTTTAGTTTTCTAACTTATTTATCATTATAAGTTTATCCTGGTTTGCTTATTCATATGTTAAGTCTGCTTAATTCTGTTTAATTGTGTTTTGATAAGGCTAACAGTACTAACTTATAACTAGCAGTACTAACCTCCAATTAGTACTGTAGTATAGTACTGTTTTGTTTCTCTTGGTGTAATTTAGCTTAATTGGATGCATAATTTGCCTATTTAGATTTAGATTTTAGCTTAGTTGTGGCTCTTTATGTAAAAGTTTTTAGTAGCTTTAATTCAATTTCCAGCTTATGTTATTTGTTTAAATTTTATGTGCATTTACTTTCAGTTTTAATTCCCAATCATTCTCTGTGACATTCAAGCACCAACCAGTAAAATAGAAGCAGTAAAGAATTGGAAGACCCCTACGACGCCTTCTAAGATTCGATCATTTTGGGATTAACCGGTTATTATCGACGGTTTATTGCAAACTTTTCCAAAATTGCTAAACCTCTTACCTCGTTAACTCAGAAGAATCAGAAGTATGTGTGGGGTGTGGAGCAGGAAGGGGCTTTTCAAACTTTAAAGAATAACTTGTGTGATGCACCAATATTGACGCTACGAGATGGAGTGGAAGATTTCATGGTTTATTGTGATGCATCAAACCAAGGATTAGGTTGTGTACTCATGCAAATGGGCAAAGTGATTGCTTATGCATCGAGGCAGCTGAAAACCCATAAGAAGAACTATATGACGCATGGTTTGGAATTGGGAGCTGTTGTGTTTGCTCTTAAGACATGGAGGCATTATTTGTATGGTACTAAGAGTGTTATCTATACGGATCACAAAAGTCTTCAACACATTTTTGATCAAAAAGAGCTGAATATGCGTCAGAGGAGATGGATTGAGCTATTTAGTGATTATGAGTGCGAGATTCGTTACCATCCCGATTAGGCGAACATTGTGGACAATGCATAAATAGGAAGGAACGGTTGAAACCTAGACGTGTAAGGGCGATGGCAGTGACTATTCAGGCTGGAATGAGAGAAAGGATACAAGCAGCCCAGAGTGAGGCGCTTAAGCAAGAGAATGTAATTATGGAAAACCTGCATGGCCTAGATCAGCAGATGGAAAAGAAAGAAGGTGAGGGTTTGTATTTCATGGACCGTATATGGGTTCCATTAGTAGGAAGTGTAAGAACGATGATCATGGATGAAGCTCACAGGTCTAAGTACTCTGTGCATCCTGGAGCGGATAAGATGTACCATGATGTTCGTGATATGTACTGGTGGCCGGGAATGAAGATATATATTGCTACTTATGTTAGTAAGTGCTTGACATGTTCGAAGGTAAAGGCTGAGCATCAAAGGCCTTTGGGTTTACAGCAATAACCTAAGATACCC
>BQNB010096849.1:0-25526 GCA_026074375.1 Tanacetum coccineum | reverse complement strand
TTTTAAAAGGCCTTATTGCTCATAATGAAGTGCCCTATCAGTGGATCCTTGATCAGTTAGACCTCAATAATGACCCGCAAAAGTAACAATCACAGCATCTCCGTGGTCACTGAGATCCCATTTCGTCTGTATTGGAAAAAATGCAGTTAGTGTGACCCGTGATTCAACATAAAAGCAAAAATGGGAGGCATAGAAAATCAAGTCTGTATATCTTTTTATGAAACAAAATTTTGCTACAGCTTATGTATCGGCAAGATAAATGCAGAAGCGAAAAGGCCTGCAGAAATGGCACCTGCAAAACTAAGAAGTCTCACATTTCCATCATTTAGCCAAACGGGTCATTCTTAAGCTCTAAGTAAACCAATTTTCAGCGGTGAAATGCAAGACATCGACTAATCAAATTAAATATTCACCTGAAAGCATAAAAGAATAAAACCGATCAATGCAAGTAGACTTTGAATATTTTGATGATTACTTAAAGGTTTTGTTGTCCTAGGCTGTGTTTGGCAAGAAGCATTTTGGAGCGACAAGCGGTAAGCATTTTAAATGAAAAGCTTGTTTGGAAACACCTCAACAAGCATTTGAATATTGTTTAACCGCTCCAATCTCAAATGCTTATTGAAGAAGCATTTCATAACTTCTCCAAGCAGTTTGTTATAAAATCACGTTTATACCCTCAAATATAAAATTTATAATTTCTTTGATTAGGTTATATGCCCTTTTTGTAATTTTAAACTTTTCAATTACAGCTTACAGCTACGTTACCAAACACCTTTTTTAAACAAACAGCTACTGCTTACTGCTTCTGCTAGCTGCTCCTGCTTACTACTCCTGCTACTGCTTACTGCTACTGCTACGTGTCACCAAACATACCCCTAATCTATACCTTCTTCACACAATATCACACACACTTTTTGGTAGAAATATATAGAGAGAAAGTAGATAGAAAACTAGAAAGAAGAAGGAGTAGAGGGAGGTTTATTTCTTGCAAATGGGAAATGAGAAACAAACAACCAACCCCCTCTCATGGAATGAGAGGGATGTTTACAGGCTAACAAACCTTAAAGAGGGTGTTGCCTTGTTTACACTATTTGGGCTGGGCTCGGGATGAAATGGGCTTTAGCCCGTAACACATATAATATTAGCTAACTAAGGGAGCGCCGACGAACCTTTTCTACCTATTCCACTTTTACAAAGTTCGGTTTAAAAATAATGATTGACCCACATGACTTGTTCTTTAATGATTGATACTTTCTTGTTCGACTTAATATTTTGAGGCTAACAATCTCCCCTAAGGTGAGGTCATTGAGATTGCATTGTCTTTAAGCTACTTTGAAGTCTTGGTCTTAGTCTTGAACTTTGTTGTCGTAGGCTTGTTCCTTCATGCTTTGTGATCTTTGATCTTGAGCCTTTGTCTTTTGACTTTGTCTTTTATTTCGAGATCTTTAAATCTTTCCTTGTTTGTCTTTGATTTCTGTGCCTTCTTGCGATCTTGTGTTTTTTGACCGACATGCTCATACTTGTCTTGAAAGCTTATAATCTCCTCTAATTCATCAAGGCTAACAATCTCCAATATTGTAACAGTTCTTTGTCTTTAAGCTCTTGATGTCTTTAGGGAAGTTCTTGATTATCAGAGTTGCGGAAGAATTTAGTAACATGTACTTAAGCTTTCATCATGTCTTTATATTTTTCGAATTCGAGCATGAATAAATGTGTAGTAATGAATATGACAGTGGATGTATGACAGTGCTGGATGAGGTAGTTACGCCATCGTCTTAACCTGCATCTAAAAGGTTAGCAATAAATAACAGATATGTATGAATCATGTCTTTGTCATTCGTCGACGTCAGTAATGTTAACCTCCAATTCCGTAAGGACCATTTGACAGTATGAATACTGTAGCAGTGATAATGTAGATTCATAATAAGAACCTCCTTGATAGGGTTTCTAGCTCAAAGTGTTAGATCCTCTAATACGGATGCACCCGAAGACGCTAAAAACGCATTAGATTCATCATACTTGCTAGTTCTCTTTACCGGACGCCTCAAAGCAGGCTACCTCACTAAGAGTATTGCTAATTTTAGAATGGTAAATGTGAATCAGTTAGTTACTATCTTACTGATTGAGTCGTTAATTCATATACTGGATCACATTGGAATTCCAGTTAACACAAGTTTGATTCATATAGAATCTCGCAAGTCACCTACCGCAGTGTTGTTTGATGTTGACACTGAAAGTATTTCCACTCGTCACTATGAAATACTCAAGAGTATCACTCTGAATGTTCTGGCGGTATTACAAGGATAATATGTAGGACTATTTTGTACCCTTTGTGATTATGTATAGTAAACATCAAGTGTTTTTCAGGTGAGTGTCCTAATGAGATTTATATAATGATCTCTTTGGCTCTAGACTCGATTGGTGCATTTTGGTTTTAGTGATCAGAGACTGGAGTAGATTGCCACCTATTCAATATCGACATTCTCGGAGTGAGAAGTCAATAGAAGTCGTATTAGTCTCTGTGACAAATAAGACAAGTATGTGGAAACTAGAAGGGGGAGGGGGTTGAATAGTTTACCTGTTAATTCACGTTTTAAAAGTTTGCTTATAAAAATCTTAGATTCGAGTTTATGTTATATCAACCAACAATTTGTATAAACATCAATATCTAATTATAAACAACAAAAACACAATATAAAACAAAATCTATAGAGATATAAAATGAAAGACAAGAGATAAGAGATAAAACAATCAAACCACAACACCGAGAATTATAGTGGTTCGGCTACGAAGCTCTTCTTCGCCCTACTCCACTCCCCGAGTATCCGACTTGAGATTACTATGTCAACAAGCTCCATTCAGGCATAGAAAACCATTACACATCTTTTATACCAATTTCCGACACTAAGCTAAATGTCGAGTCCTAATCTTAGCTAGAACCAATCTACCACTTCACAAGAGTACTTTAAGGCCTAAATTACTAACCGGCACACAATCAACACTTTCGGATTTATACACTATCCGAAACTACACAACTACACAATAATGATATAAAAGAGATCAAATCTAGAAAAAGATTGGAGACAAAGCACTAATCTACAACACTTCGTTTCTTGGCGAATACGAGTGTTCTTCTCTTACACTTGAGGGAAGAAAGAAAGAACGGATCACTTAAACAAGATTAAGCAAGTTAGTGGTCTAAGATTAGAAAGATATAGAGAGATGTAGAGAGAGAAATAGAACAGAAACTATGTGTAAAAGGGTTGGAAAAATGTCAAGGAATAGTGCAGCATTTATAGGCAAGAGAGGGGAGCGTATCTACTGTAGACGGTCCTACGGTCCCATATATATATGGGGGCCGTTTTACCTATTAGGGGGCCGTCCCTAGGTAGACGCTCTCTTTTTTGTCTTTTAGTGGCGAAATATTTATCTGGTGTAGTTGGCACCTTTTTAGGAGGGAAAACGATATTTGAATTATTTATAATTAATCAAAACGTTTCTTAATTTATAAAAATATTTTGTATATATTATTTTTATAAAAAGGTTTTATTACATTTGTAAAAATGTAAAGTTTAAGTCAAAAAGGTATATCTTTGATCACTAATCAAGTTTAATGGTTTGTTTATACATACCTTAAGTGATATACGTCAAAATGAAAGTTTACGACTAATAACATGTATACGTTTATTTTTATCGTAGAACGTTTTTACATTTTGTCATCTTCAAAACATAGAGAGGTCAAAAAATATAAATAATATTTTTAGACATTATTTGTATTAACAATCTCCCTCTTTTTGATGATGACAAAATACAAACTCATTTTATATAAAAATAAAGTTTATAAGTTATTAATGAGTTTTAGTCCATTTCTCCCCCTTTTTGTCGAATCAAAAAGGTTGGACTTCGAGTAGTAGAGAGAAAGAAATCGATGATGCTAACGCTCCCCCTTGATATATACTCCCCTTCGTTTGGGGAACCAAGCAATCGAGCTATGGTGACTGATGAGGTGTTCTTTTATACACTTTTTTGGGTCATTTAACCCCTTAAATTATGTAAATATCACTAAATACGTGCTTAATCGTTCTTTTTTGTATTTTTAGCACTTGGATGATATTTGAAGGAAATACACGTGACTTGGACTCATTTGGGGAAGAAACGGAAAAGATTACAACTCTACACCAAAGTCGTTGAAGAATAGGGCATACAGACCCTAGAGACGGCGTCACAATTATTGGTGACGGCGTCAGGATATTAAAAAGACGGCGTTAGGAAAATTGACACGGCGTTAGAATGTAACCGACTTAAAGAATCCCTAGAAGTGTAACACCCCAAAACTGGGTTTTTAGTATTTAATTACAAAAAGGCCATTAGGTAAGTTTGGCCACCAAAAGACTTAAGCATCTGGCTGGCAGAACCAATACGACGTATTGGTAAATGTGAATACGGCGTATTGATATAAGAGTGGATGTGGCATATCTGGAGTTATGAATACGGAGTATTGGAAGTCTAGCATGGATACGGCGTATCCATGATATGGATACGACGTATTGGTTAAGTCGGACCATATGTATAATATGGTAGAAAATATAATGTGGCATAATGTACAAAATAAGAAACACTAGCTAAACAAGATGATCCGGAGGTCGGGGAGGATTAAACAAATAGAAAGCCATATTATTGATGATGAGAGAAAAGTGTAGAGAGGGAAAGATGTGTGTGTCTAGAGAGAAAAAAACACACACACCTTAATGATACAAATGAATCCTCACCCCTTCATGGAAGTATGGAGGGGGTATTTATAGGTCAATGACAAGGGACACTATCTTAACTTAACAATTCTAGTCCCTGCATGTCTTGCCTAATGATAACTAGTGTAATTCCGGATAAGTCAACATATTTTAAGGCTAACAATCTTCTCCCAATATGTGGACATACGGAATTACTTACAATGCTCCTATTAAGTACAAATACAACACAAATAAAGTCTTCCAACGCGCTTCCAAAGCTGAAGATGTCTTCTGAGTTCTCCTGGTCTTGACACTTGTACTCCAGCTTGGATCTTCAGTGTCTTTACTTGTACATGAACCATTGTAGTATGCATGAGTTGGATTAACTTTCCCCCAATTCATGCAGCATGTCTTAAAAAGCTTTCTTCTTAGACTTCTTTTTGGCAAAGTTTTTGAATCAGCTTCCCCCAAACCAACATCCCTATCTTGAGCAGATTCTAAAACTTTGATGTAGCCAGAAAAAAACTTCTATTTGACATTTATGTGCACAACGGAATTTTGTAGAAGTAGAAAACCACATCAAATACTACTGCTACTTGTCATTATGTCTTGGTGAATATTTGTTCGGGGGTACATGCAAGGAATCAACAACAATTCTTCTCACGTATGCAGAATACTTCATGAACCATACTAAGTAAAGTAGTCTACACTACTTCCCCCTGGAAGTTGACATGATAACATCAAAGTCAACTAAGTCCTGGATGTACACATTTTCCCCATGATGGTTGCGAACTCTCGGAAGCATCATTGTTATGTACGTCCATATACTTGAGAAGTTCTTGTCATAAGCAACAATCTTGAAAAGTTATGAAAGACATTGAAGAACTTTGAAGGATTTTTGCTTAGACTGTGAAGTACCGTTGACGTTCTATAGCTTCAATTATCCTATGAGAATTGCTGATTACATGTCAACCTTTAAACTCTCTGGCTAACTTACCAACCTCGTATTCTGTCGGCTATTGTTGTGACCACTTAGTGAAGTAAACCCGATATACCAAACTTAAAAATAAAGTAGAATCCCCCAAATTTGTTACTTAATCTTGCACTGTTGTTGATTGAAGAACGGTGCAAGATGAAATCTATAAGTACTCTATACTCAACCAGAAAAGTATAAGAAGTACATCACCTCTTGAAATTATCCACATCAACATCTGCGTGTGACACTGAGTACTACAATGTAACTCCTTTAAGTGATAGTTATCCAGGTCTTCAACCAACCACCCCGACTGCTGGAAACTAGATAATCCAAGTCTTAATCATATTCCTTTTGTGCTCAAGCAAGTCATCAATTGATAGATTGGGTTTGAAGAAAAGGGGTAGAAAGTAGAAGGAAGTCTCGATGATGAAATAAGTAGACGCCTTCTTGAAACCCAACTTCAATCTCAAATAAGGGATACCAAATCAACTTTGTGATCACTTGTCATCGTAATCCGAATCTTTAGCCGTTTATCGTTTTAGTGAATCTTATTCAGATCGTTTTTAGTGTTATGTATCATGTTTGTTGTGTTGTTGACATCAATTAACGTTCACGGGATTTTACAAGTCTATGATTTAAACCGTAAAAAGAATCGACTTTTACGGGATTTTACTAAATCAAGAAAAAACCATGAATAAAAATTTTTTGATGGTGAAATTGTTGTTGAAATTGAAGTACGTGAGCTTTTGTAACGATTAATGAGCTTACGAGGACAAACAGTGCAAAACCGGTTAACTTGGAAGGGTTAAAGGTTAAATTATGAAAATAAGGACCAACGGTGCAAACTAGAATCAACTAGAAGGTTAATAATCAACTAAAGGACTGATGGTGTAATTGTAGTAACCTTTGAGGGACTGCATGTGCCATATTCTAATTCTTGTTAATTAATTGTTGGGAATTATGTATTCCTAACTTAGTACCGTTACTTCTATACTTAGTACCGCTAGTTATAGTTAGTACTGAAAGTACAAAATGTTAAGTATTGTTCAGATAGTTAGTACCGTTAGTACAAAATAGTTAGTACCGTTTAAGAGATATGTATGAGATATTGTAGGAAAAGATATGTATTATCTTTTACGCGTTTTGTAAGCCTGTTAGGGTTTATCCTTGGTCTATAAAAGGAACCCTACGGCATTAGAGAGATGACATTGATAACACACAGATCTCATCTCATACAATCATATCTCATAGTTAGTAATCTGTAATCATATTAGCAGATTAATAGAAATCAAAGTTTAGTATTCATTATTCTTCTTAATACTATTGTGTAGATTCCGCATATACAATAAGTATTCATAGTCAGTGTTTCTCTATAGTCAATCTGTATTTATACAAGTTGGCTATCACCCTTAGCAGGCTGCAAAGATCTGTTCAGTTTGGGACTCACAAGTGGTATCAGAGCCTGTGAGAAACTCTGAGTAAGAAGAACAAAAACAAGCTATAAACCCCTATCTTACAAAGCAATTCAATGGCTGGATCACAAGATGATATTCCACCACCACCACCACCACCATCACAAACACCAACACAACAAACTCCTCACACTGTTTCAACCATCAAACTTCCTATTCTCAAGAAGGGAGAATATGACATATGGGCCATGAAAATGGAACATTATTTAGCCCATACAGACTATCCTATCTGGGAAGTTATACAAAATGGAAATGGACCTGTATCAATCACCACAGATACGCAAGGTCAAATCAAGATTCTGCCTCCAAAGACTGCAGAAGAAATCTTAGCCAGAGAAAGAGAAAGAAAAGCAAGGACCACTTTGCTTATGGCTTTACCAGAAGATCATCTTGCTAAATTTCATAAAATGACTGATGCTAAAGAGATGTGGGAAGCCATCAAATCTAGATTTGGGGGAAATGATGAATCAAAGAAGATGCAGAAGTATATTCTAAAGCAACAGTTTGAAGGTTTCTCTGTATCAAACTCAGAAGGACTACATAAAGGCTATGACAGGTTTCAAAGTCTTCTGAGTCAACTAGAGATTCATGGTGCAGGCGTCTCCACTGAGGATGCAAATCAGAAATTCCTTAGATCTCTACCTTCTGCCTGGTCTCAAGTTTCCTTAATCATGAGGACCAAGCCAGGAGTGGACAGTCTCAGCTTTGATGATCTGTATAATAATCTTAGAGTCTTTGAGTCTGATGTTAAAGGTTCTACTGCATCATCCTCTAGCACGCAGAATGTGGCATTCGTTTCAGAGAACACTAGCAGTACTAATGATGTTAGTACCGCTTATGGTGTTTCTAATCCTTCTGGTCAAAACTCACAATATGAACATGCTTCATCATATTCCTTACTTGCAAATCAATCCAGTTGCCCTCAATTGGATCATGAAGATCTGGAACAGCTTGATGAATTTGACTTAGAAGAAATGGACTTGAAATGGCAGGTGGCCATGATTTCCATGAGAATGAAAAAGTTCTACAAAAAGACAGGTAGAAAGCTACAATTTGATGCCAAGGAACCGGTTGGTTTTGACAAAACCAAAGTCGAGTGCTATAGTTGTCACAAGACAGGGCATTTTGCTAGAGAATGCAGAACCAAGGGAAATCAAGATAGTAGGAGGAGAGATGCTTGGAACTCTGGAAATAAGGATGGGAGAAGATCTGGTAAGCAGGAGGACTCTAAAGCTTTGGTGACTATTGATAGAGAATGTGTTGATTGGACCAGTCACTCAAAAGAAGAAGAAGATTATGCTTTGATGGCTTGCAGCAGTTCAGGCTTAGACACAGAGGTAACTTTTTGTTCAAAAGAATGTAAAGAGTCTTATGCTAAACTTAAAAACTATATGATGCTCAGAGGGAACAACTTGGAGATGCCAGTATAGAAATACAGGCATATACTCAAGCTTGAAAGAAAGTTGAAGCACAATTAGTTGCTCATCAACAAGGTCAACTTTGGTATGAGGAAAAGATAAGGTTTATGAAATAGACTTAGATGATAAAACTGATGTCCTTACATACCATAAGAAACTATTGGCAGAAGTTGAGAAAGAAAAAGAAGACTTAAAAGCTAAAGTAGAAAAATGGCACAACTCTTCTAAAAATCTTGGTAAACTGCTAAATACTCAAATGAGTGCTAATGATAAATTTGGGCTTGGGTATGGGGATTACAGATATGATGGCATCTTGAGTTATGAAAATGAAGTTTTACAAAGTGTATTTATGAATAAGGAAAGTAATTTATAAAATCAGCCTTTGTATGATAGGTTTGTTACAGCAGAAAGAATGCATGTTGTACCCCCACCCATGACAGGGAATTACATGCCATCTGGACCTGATATTGAAATAGATTACTCACAATTTACATATGGTCCAAAACAATCTCCGGCTAGTGAATCTGAAACCCAAACCAATGACTTTGATACTTGTGACTCAGATTGTAGTGATGAAATACATGAATCTTTGCCTGAACCAGCTGTCAATGAACCCAAAGTAGTAAGTCAACCTAAGGTTTGGTCTGATGCTCCTATAATTGAGGAGTATGAATCAGATAGTGAAGATGAGCATGTGTCTCTACCAACAGAAGAACAGGAAACACCTAGTTTTGCTAATAAGCAAGTAAAAACTCCTAGAGAAACTATTAAGAATCAATTCACACATAGTAAAAATCCTAAAGTTGACAAAAAGGGGTTGGGATATGGGTTTACTACAAAAGCATGTTTTGTATGTGGAAGTCTTAGTCATCTTATTAGAGATTGTGATTTCCATGAAAAAAAGATGGCTAAACAAGCTGAGTTAAACAATATGATGAGGAAGAAGTCTTGTCAAAGGGAAATTAGGCCAATTTTGAGCAATGTGCAAAGAATGAATCATCGAAACCAATTTGTTCCAAAAGCAGTACTAACTAGAACTGGAAAAATTCCAGTTAATACTTACTCTTGAGCTACAGGGTACTAACACTGTTAATACCGTAGCATAATGTTAACAGACATGTATTTACCCACTAATGACTGCTAATATAGTAATTATGTTAAAATCCTGTGAATAAAGCTAGACCAAAGGGTGATTTTCATAAATCTGTTTCACCTTTTAGAAAGTCATTGAATAGAACAACAACACTTAGAACAAATTTTTCATATCAAAAAGTTAATACTGCTGAGGTAAATGCAGTTAGTGTTGTTGGGGGGAAAAGGGAAACTGCTGTTAAGCCCTCAGCAGGTTGTAATTGGAGACCAAAAAGACATTACTGGCACAAAGTCTCCAAATACAATGGTGGATCAAGTCCTAGAATTGTGCGGAGGGGGGGTGGCTACTTTTAAAGATCCACTAGGCAGACCCAAGTCCAAAAAGGCTTGGGTCCCTAAGAGAAACTAATCTCTTATATTCAATGTGCAGGATTATCCACATAGAGCTTTACAGAACAAAGGAATTGTTGATAGTGGATGTTCCAGGCACATGAGGGGAAACAAGGCCTACCTTGCTGAATATCAAGACTTTAATGGTGGCCCAATTGCTTTTGGAGGAAGTAAAGGTTACATAACTGGTAAAGGTAAAATAAAAACGGGAAAGTTAGATTTTAAGGACGTGTGCTTTGTGAAAGAACTACAGCATTTCAATCTCTTTTCCGTGTCACAGATTTGTGACAAGAAGAACAAAGTTCTTTTCACTGACTCTAAATGTCTTGTTTTGTCTCCTGAATTTAAGTTACCTGATGCAAATCAAGTCTTACTTAGAATCCCCAGACAAAACAATATGTACAGTTTCAATCTAGAGAACATTGTTCCTTCTGGAGGTTTTAGCTGTTTAATGCAAAGGGCCACCAATTAATGAATCTAACAAATGGCAAGGAGGGTAGGGTCTGTTAACTTTAAAAACTTAAACAAACTTGTGAAGGGAAACCTTGTAAGAGGTTTACCTTCAAAGATTTTTCAAAATAACCACACTTGTGTTGCTTGTCAGAAAGGAAAGCAACACAAGGCCTCCTGTAAGGCCAAATCAGTGAGCTCTATTAGTCAGCCCTTACAGCTTCTGCATATGGATTTGTTTGGATCCTACATTTAGTAAGGGAGCTTAAACCATAAGACTATTCTTGGTTATCACTGATGATTTTAGCAGGTTTAGTTGGGTGTTCTTTTTAAAAACTAAGGATGAAACTAGTGGAATCCTTAAGGACTTTATAAGACAAATTGAGAAACCAATTAAATCAAAAAGGTTAAAACTATTCGATGTGATAATGTTACAGAATTTAGAACAGAGATTTTAATGAATCTTCTGTGGGTCAAAAGGGTCAAGAGGGAATATAGTAATGCAGAACTCCATACAAAACTGGAGTTGCTGAAAGAAAGACCAGGACCCTTATTTGAGGCTGCTAGTACTTATGCTAGGCAGATTATTTTTACCTAACACTTTTGGGCTGAAGCAGTTTAGTACTGCTTGTTATGTCCTTAGATACGGTATTAGTGACAAAAGCCTCAAATTAAGACACCTTATGAACTTGTAACTTGTAAAATTCCAATCACAAGCTACATAAGACCTTTTGAGTGCCATGTGACCATCTTGAATACCAATGACCACCTGGGCAAGTTTGATGGGAAATCAGATGAAGGTTTTTTAGTTGGGTATTCTCTACAAAGCAAGCTTTTTTAGGGTATACAATTTAGAATAACCAAGTGAGTTATTTTAAATAAACCCTGCAATAACCTTTTTAGAAAAAATAACCAAATGTTGCAGGAAAAGGGACCAACCTTGCTGTTTGATCTTGATTATTTAAATGATTCAATGAATTATCAACATGTGAGATCAGAGAATCAAGCTAACAAACATGCAGGTCCACAAGAAGCTAATCAAAATGCAGGTCAAAAGATATATTGAGGCAGGTGAATTTATATAGAAGATGAAATTCTGCTAAGGATACTTTGTTATGCAATATAGTCTTCTTATACTTAACAGTCAAGAGCTCAAAAGCTAATAATGCTGGTGAGAACCCTACCAAGCATTCTGATTCCAGCAAAGTAGATAGAGGATTCATGTCTTTTTTGGATGAGCTTGAAAAGGACTGTATAAGGCAAGACAGGAAGCTAATGATGCAGCTAAAGCTCTCAGGCAATGAGTATCCAAGAAACTAAGGATTTGCTCTTCAAACCAGGAAGCTGATAAAGCTAGCAGTACTAACCTTAGTTTAATACTGCTAGATCAACCAGTTAGTTATGCAGTCCTTATGGTGGACTATCCTTCACTGATCTAACCAATACTGACCAAGATGATTCAGAAAAATCCTGCACTTGAGGACATTTATCACAATCCTACTGATGGTATTTTTACAAATTCATCTTATGATGATGAGGGTGCAGTGGCTGACTTTACAAATTTAGAACCTGTTGTGAATGTCAATCCTATTCCCACATCAAGGATTAACTCTATTCATCCTTCAACTCTAATTCTTAGAGAGACACAATCCGTAGTTCAAACAAGAAGTAAAGTGACTAAAAGTTCTGGAGCCCATGCTTTTGTAAGTTATATTCAAAAGCAAAGGTGAAATAATCATAAAGACTTCCAGCAATGTTTATTTGCTTGTTTCTTATCTCAAAAATGACCAAGAAGATTTTTGAAGCTCTTGAAGATGAAAGTTGGGTTGATGCTATGCAGGAAGAACTGCTACAATTCAAGATTTAGAAAGTTTGGATTCTTGTAGATTTGCCTTATGGGAAGAATGCAATTGGAACAAAATGGGTTTACAGAAACAAAAAGGATGAGAGAGGAGTTGTGGTTAGGAATAAGGCAAGGTTGGTTGCTCAAGGACATAGGCAAGAGGAATGGATAGATTATGGTGAGTTTTTTGCTCCTGTAGCTAGGGTTGAAGCCATTAGGATCTTTTTAGCCTTTGCCTCTTACATGGGATTCATAGTCTATCAAATGGATGTAAAAAGTGTCTTCTAGTATGGCAAAATTAATGAGGAGGTCTATGTGTCTCAACCACCAGGTTTTATAGATCCTAAGTATCCTAAGAAGGTCTACAAAGTAGTGAAATCTCTCTATGGTTTACACCAAGCTCCCAGAGCCTGGTATGCTATTTTATCTACTTTTTTGTTGAAGAATGGATACAGAAGAGGAACTATTGACAAGACTCTTTTCATTAAGAAGGACAAACATGATATCATATTAGTACAAGTTTATGTGGATGATATCATTTTTGGTTCTACAAAGAAATCTTGGTGTGATGAATTTAAGGCATTAATGAAGAGTAGATTTCAGATGAGTTCTATGGGAGAGCTCACCTTCTTTCTTGGATTACAAGTCAAACAGAAAGAAGATGGTATCTTTATAAGTCAGGATAAGTATGTTGCAGAAATCCTGAAGAAGTTTGATTTTGTCAGTGTTAAGACTGCTAGTACACCAATTGAGACCCAGAAGCCTTTAGTCAAGGATGAGGAAGCTAGTGATGTGGATGTACATCTTTATAGATCCATGATTGGTTCTTTAATGTACTTGACTGCTTCTAGGCCTGATATTATGTTTGCAGTCTGTGCTTGTTCTAGGTTTCAGGTCACTCCAAAGACCTCCCATCTAAGTGCTGTTAAGAGAATCTTTAGGTATCTAAAGGGCAAACCCAAACTGGGCCTTTGGTATCCTAGAGTGTCCTCATTTGACCTGGAAGCCTACTCAGATAGTGACTATGCTGGAGCAAATCTTGACAGGAAATCCACAACAGGAGGTTGTCAATTTCTTGGCAGGAGACTTATTTCTTGGCAATGCAAAAAGCAGACCATTGTGGCTACTTCTACTACAGAGGCAGAATATGTTGCTGCTGCAAATTGCTGTGGGCAAGTTTTGTGGATTCAAAATCAAATGTTAGACTATGGGTTCAATTTCATGAACACAAAGATCTACATTGATAATGAAAGTACTCTATGCATTGTAAAGAATCTAGTATTTCACTCCAAAACAAAGCATATTGCAATTAGGCACCACTTCATAAGGGATGCATATGAGAAGAAACTTATTCAGGTGCTTAAAATACACACTGATGACAATGTAGCTGATCTTCTAACCAAGGCATTTGATGTTAGCAGGTTTCAGTTCTTGGTTGTTACAATTGGGATGATCAATCCATAAGCTGCATTAGTTAAGGGGAGGCAATATAATTTGTTGTATAGTTTGTATGAAGTGTGATTTTCATGGAGTTACTTGGATTTTAGAGAGTCATTGGGAAGAGCTTTAGCTGGTACTGAAGCACTGCTGTTGCCAAAATTGTTCATTCTTTGGTTGGCAAAAGTTAGTACCGATAGTGCAACGTTAATACCGTTGGGCAAAGAAAGTACAGCTATAAAGACGTTGAAGAAAATACCGCCAAGGGTCTAAAGTGTAAATTGAAACGGTTTCTTTGATCTTAGGTTTGTTTAACCTATATAACCCCATCTCAATTGCACAGTTCACTCACGTAATCTCTTTCAAATACTTTCCTTCATTCAAACCCTAATCTCTTACTCACCGACGATCACCAAGCAAAATCATGGTGTTTCTTGAATCATGCCCTAAACACAATATGGTTGCTTATTTAACGAAGACTGATGGTAATGCAGAGTTTCATGAGATTATTGATTTTCTTACGCGAAGCTCCATTCATAATGCTCTCACTGTAAGTCCTGTAGTCTCTACTACTTTTGTTGAGCAGTTTTGGATGTCTGCAAAATCCAAAATAATCAACAATGTTAGGTATATTACTGCCACAGTAGCTGGCAAGCCTGTGTCTATCTCAAAGGCATCAATAAGAAGTGATCTTCTTTTTGATGATGCTGATGGGATCGATTCCTTACCAAATCAGGCTATATTTGATGCTATACATTATCATGGGTTATGTGGGGGATTTAAACTGTTTTTAACCTTCAACAAAATAGCTTTGTTTTTCCACCCCAATGGAGATTCTTTTTCTTACAATGAATCTTTGTCTTAGATTCTAAAAGCACCTTCTTCATGGGATCAAATTCCCACTAATATTGCCACTACTGTAATTTGCTTAACCACTAATCAAAAATATAATTTTTCTAAATTAATTTTTGATGGTATGCTTAGACACTTAGATGCAAAGAAAAAGTTTGTTATGTATCCACGCTTTATTTCAATCTTTTTGAATAATCAGTTAACAAAAGTGCCTGTGCCCTTAGACCATTTCCCTATTAATGCTTTAACTAGTAAAGTTTTCTCTTTTATGGTCCAAAAGGGAAAACATTTTTCAAGGAAAGTCACACCTCTGTTTTCTAACATGTTGGTTCAACCAACAGAGGATGAGGATGCAGGATCAGAAAGACCATCTGAATCACAACCTACAACCTCTCCTCCACACCCAAGTGAAGTTTATGTTGAGCCTCAGTCTGACCCATCACCCAGACCTTCACCTACTTCTCATATTCCTGATTCCATTCCAGAGAGTTCTGGTGGGAATCATGGAGGTCAGTCATCCAGTGATAAATCCCTTTCAGGGAATGGGGGTGACATGACACTTCAAAGTGTGTATGATCTTTGTATCTCTTTGTGTACACAGGTTACAGATCAAGCCAAAGAAATTCAACACTTGAAGGCACATATCAAGAAGCTTAAGAAGAAAGCCAAGCCTATTATCACACATCACAGAGCTTGGATGAAGAGTGTATCCTTGAAGCAAAGATTGGCAGGAAAGAAATCCTTGAAGAAAAAATGGATGCAAAAGGAGTCTGTATCCAAACAGGGGAGGAAATCTGCCAAGGCTGAACCTACAGTCCAAAAGGATAAAGCTTTTGATAAGCTTGATGATGATGAAATTGACAATATGGAGACTGAGGATGCTCAAGAAATAGGGAGGACAAGATATGTGGTGCATGATGAGAAGGAAATGAAGGAAAAGGAAGTTAGTACTGAAGATGCACTTAGTACCGACAAGGAAAAAGATAGTCCCGACAGACCAGATGAAGGTACTGACAAGCAAAAAGTTAGTACCGACAAGGAAAAAGATTAGTTACTGATTAGACCAGATAAAGGTACTCGTTGTCAAACTGAAAGAAAGAAGAAGTGCTACTCCAACAATCCAACACCTACTCTACAACTTTTAGAGATGATGAAAATATTGGCTCAGTTCTTCTCAAAAAACCCCATTTTTTTTGGGGGGGGGGGGAAGTCAAGCCAAAGCAGTTTCAAGAGAAAAAGAGAAAGGAGTTGAACTGAAGGATGTAGAGAATATTGAAAGACCAAGGCCTACTTCAACAAGATCTCTCTTAACTTTAAAGCCTCTTCCAAAGATTGATCCCAAAGACAAGGGCAAGAAAAAGATTGAAGAGGATGAATCTGACACTGAATCAGAAGACATCAATGAATCTGAAAAGGGGAAGTCTTAAGATGCATTGCTCATAGAAGGAGGATTGCTAAGAAAGGTGCAAGAGGATTGGGAAGCAGAAGAATAAGTGAAAAAGTTAGCTGAAGAAGAAGCTACAAATGCTGCTCTTATACAAGATTTTGATGACATCAAAACAAGAATTAAAGCTGATAGACTTCTAGCATTAACGCTTCAAGAAGAAGAGAGAAAGCAGTTCACTATGGGAAGAAGAAGAAGAAGAGAAAGTGAAGAGAAAGAGAAGAAGAAGAGAGAAGAGAAATGAGAGAGAAAGAAGAGAAAGAAGAGAAGAAGAGACAAGAAGGGCAAAATTTCTTCATGATACAATTACAGCCCAAAGAAGGTTTCTTGCAGAACAAAGAGCTGCTGCCATTAGAAATAGACCACCTACAAGAACTCAACTCAGGAGTCAGATGATGACTTACTTAAAACATGTTGGAAACAAGAAACACTCAGACCCGAAGAATAAAACTTTTGAAGAAATACAAGCTTTATATGAGAAAGTGAAAAGGTTTGATGAAAGTTTCATTGTTATTGGTTCCAATGAGGATGAAAGAAAGATTAAGGAACTGAATGAAGGAGCTAGCGATCCTGACAAGAAGAAGAAGTTTGTCAAGGAAGATGTCTTAGCCAAGGTACCTGCAGAGCAAGATGTAGCAGAGCAAGGTACAAAGAAGAGAAAAGGTGGTCATATGAAGATGCTTGCTAGGAAAAGGAAAAGACCACAATCAGATGTTGATAGTGATGATGAGCACATAAAGTGTCTAAAGATTGTTACATTTGAAGGTACCATAGATAGTGAAATAATGGAGAGAAAATCTATTATTACAAGGTTGAACAAGGTATCATCACCAGATGGAGACTATCTTGTTATTTACAGAGCCAATGGGAACTTCAGGGCATTCAACTATCTATTAGAGGTACTTCATATCTTTGACAGGCAAGATTTATTTCACTTGTATGACTTGGTGATGAACCAGTACTCAGAAGTCACAATGGAAGGAATTGAGTTAATTCTTTGGGGAGATTTGAAGATAATGATGGAATCCTCAAAAGAAGAAAATGATCAAAGTGACTTCTAGAATAATCAACAAAATTAGGAGACTGTCACATGGAGAATATATGAAGCTTGTGGAGTTTACATATTAGAGCTTGAAGATGGGAAAATCATTCATATGTTGCTTGAAAGAATGTATCCTCTCTCAAAGTATTTGATGAAAAGGATGCTTGATTTTGGATTAGAAGTTGTGATAGAAAGTACTATTGCATTAGATTTGATAAGATTCATTAAACAATAGCTGAATGAAGAGTAAAGAAGAAATGGAATTGAGAAGGGTTTGAGTGTTGGCTAACCACCACACAACAAATGGTCATCAGTTCTCCCATGTTAATAGCATAATAAAATGGCTATTCCATAAGCAAAACGGCTTATGGTAAAAGAATTTCAAATCCTTTTATGGGTTGACAAAAAAGTCAAAAAAATTTTACCAAAAATTGTAGGGTTCTGTAACTCCCTTGCTCATGGTTAGAGGTTGGCTAGTCCAAGGATCAAACAGTTCTTTGGTAAAGGACTTCTCTCAATCTGTTGATAGTGATTGTTGCTAAAACTATATGGTTTATCAATGCACCATGTTATGGTAATGAAGCATTGGCTAGTCCAAAAGCAAACGGTATTTGGTAAAGACAAATCAATTCCGTTGATGGTTGACAGTTTACCAAAAACTGTATGGTAATTAACTCACCATATTTTTCAATAAAGAGTTGACTATCCCAGAGCAAACGGCTACTGGTAAAGGAAAACCAAATCCGTTCATGACCGGTAGTTTGCCAAAAACTACAAAGCTAACTTAGTTGGATTGTTGCTGAAAAGATGTTGCTGTGTTGCTGAAAAGATGTTGAAGACGTGTTGCAGAAGGATAGCAAAAGATGTCAAAGATTATTAAAGATCAAGATCAAGATTTGACAAAGTATTTGGATACATCCTCCAAGAACTTAAGAAGAATAAACAAAAGAAACATGAAGTTAAACAAGTTAAACAGTCATGTTTAGGGGAGGATTGCTTGGAATTATGTATTCCTAACTTAGTACAGTTAGTTCTATACTTAGTACCGCTAGTTATAGTTAGTACTGAAAGTACAAAATGTTAAGTACTTTTCAGATAGTTAGTACCGTTAGTACAAAATAGTTAGTACCGTTTAAGAGATATGTATGAGATATTGTAGGAAAAGATATGTATTATCTTTTACGCGTTTTGTAAGTCTGTTAGGGTTTATCCTTGGTCTATAAAAGGAACCCTACGGCATTAGAGAGATGACATTGATAACACACATATCTCATCTCATTCAATCATATCTCATAGTTAGTAATCTGTATTCATATTAGCAAATTAATAGAAATCAAAGTTTAGTATTCATTGTTCTTCTTAATACTATTATGTAAATTCCGCATATACGATAAGTATTCATAGTCAGTGTTTCTCTATAGTCAATCTGTATTTATACAAGTTGGCTATCACCCTTAGCAGGCTGCAAAGATCTGTTCAGTTTGGGACTCACAATATTTTTTTTGATAGCGGTGTCTATTTGTTGGAAGTGTTCATATCATAGTAAATAATTATACGGCCGAAGATACGTTAGCCTATGGGGTCACACAGTATACACCGAGATACTACCATTAATAATATAATTAATATAGTTATTTTAACTGTATTAATTATATTAGTTTATAGTTCACGAAATCGGTTAACGATCATTAGATATTGTTAGCCTCAAAATATTAAGTCGAACAAGGAATCTTGGTCATTCAGTCAGGAAAACACGGTCTTTATATTATTCAATGTAGTAGGACCAAATATCACTTCACTTCCATAATAAGCACATGAAAATAAGCAAATAGAAAAGAGAAGAGAGAAAGAAATAAGAGAGAAGATAAGAGGGTGTTTGGATTACTATGTGTAAAAGGGAAATTACAAATAAGCAACCAACCCCTCTCCATTATGGAGAGGGTGTATTTATATTCTAGACCTAGGGTTGGACGCCTAAGTCTTAACCTTGGGTCGGGCTCGTTACCCTAACTAGCCTACTACAATGTGAATAATATAAAGACCGTGTCTTCCTGACTGAATGATCGAGATTCCTTGTTCGACTCAATATTTTGAGGCTAACAATCTCCTCTGAAGCGAGGTCATTGACTCCTTGTCTCGAGCTCCTTGAGATTGCATTGTGATTAAACTCTTGTAGTCTCAGTTTGGTCTTGGTCTAGGTCATTATCTTTGTTGTAGGCTTGTTCCTTTATGCTGTGTGATCTTTGTTCTTGAGCCTTTGTCATTGTCTTTCGGCTTTGTCTTTTTATCCAAGATCTTTAAATCTTTTCCTTGAGATCTTTGTTATCTTTTGCCATCTTGTGATCTTGTGTCTTGACCGACATGCTCATACTTTTCATCATCTTGAAAGCTTGCTAACAATCTCCCTTAACAATCTTTGTCTTGATAATCTTGATATCTTTAAGGAAGATCTTGAATATCAGAGTTGCGGAAGTCTTTATCTTTGATTGATCTTTAGCTTTCTTGATTCTTGAATCTTGATGCTTATAGTATGTCTTTATAGCTTGAGCATGAACATGTGGTAATGAATCCGACTCAGTTGGAATGGGGTCGTAACTCTGTCGTCTGAACCTGCATTTATAAGGGTTAGCAATAGCATATATGGACGAATATGAATTTGTCATTCGTCGGAGTTCGGTTGTAATAACCTTCGGTTTCTTGTTTTACCGTATTAATATTATCCCTGTGATCAGGTAGATTCAAAAAACCTCCTTGACAGGGTTTTCAGCTATACTAGCTTGTTCTCATTACCAGAATATCTCAAAGTAGACAACACGATAAGAGTGAATCAGTTAGTTACTATCTTACTGATTGTCATCAATTCATTTACTGGACCAAAATCGATATCCAGTTGACACAAGCTTGATTCATATAGAATCTCGCAAGTCACCTACCTTAGTGCTGTTTGATGTTGACATTGGAAGGATTTCCATTTGTTACTGTGAATACTGAAGAGTATCACTCTGAATGTTCTGGCAAAATCACAAAGATAATGCGTAGGAATCTTTGTTATCACTTGTGTTCTTAATGTTGAACAACAAGCGTTTATCATGAAATGTGTCCTAATGAGATTTAAAGATTGATCTCTTGGCTCTATATTCGATTTGTGCATTTTGGTTTTAGTGATCAGAGGCTAGAGCTGACTGCCACCTATTCCATATCAACTAAATTGGAGTTAGAAGGTCAATAGAAGTTGTGTTGATCTCCGTGACAGATAAGACATGTATCTTTTGAGAGAAACTTGAATGGTTGAGAAGGGTTGTGCAGTGCATCACTGGGTCCATGATGTCTTTCTTAAATACCACAATTCATCTTTGTGAATACTGATATCATATGTATTGACTCAGTTTCTGCCTTAAGTTGTATGGAGGGCTTCTTTCTTTACACCCTTTATCCTTACATTTTTTTCATTCTTCAACCCCTTCAATGCTTACCAAGATGTCATTAGTATCATCATGTTGTGATTGTTCTGGTGATAGCTCATGTCTTAGTTAACATTATTCCCTTTTCTTATTCTTCTCTAAATCATACCTAAAGACTGCTATTTTTAACTATGAAGTATCCTTGGATAGATCCCTATGGTTCTGGTTGGATCATAGAACTAATATCTAGCATAACCACCTTATGACTTCATAATCGTCATGAATTAATAGGTTGTTGGGTATTTGATCGTCACCATAAAACCATTGAAAATCAATCAAAGTGTTTGATAAACGTTGAAACTTTGAAAGTTTAATCTTTTGGATAACTCCCCCTACATACGTGCATCGATAAATGAAAGTGTTTCACACATGTGGGTAAGAGTGAAAAGCACTTTGCGTCTTTAGATCACTTATTATTTTTCAAGATCATATTTTAAGCACATTTCTCCTTTATTTTAAATACTAAGTCACTTAGTTTTTGAAATACCACGTGATTAAAACTTGTCATGAAAATTCCATGGGAAGAGAAATGTTGCAGCATGAATTATGTAGAACATTTTTCATGAAAATTTTAGGATCTTACATGAATTATATTGCAGCATGAATTATGGCTTTGACTATAATAAAATACCATTGTACTGCGACTCTCAGTCAGCCATAGCCATCTCGTGCAACCCTATGCAGCACTCCCGCACCAAACACATTGCTGTCCGTTACCACTTTATCAAGGAATAGGTTGAACGTGCTATAGTTGAATTTTACTTTGTCAGAACTAAATACCAGTTAGCCTACATGTTTACAAAAGCTCTTTCGCAAGAAAGGTTTGAGTATATTGTCAAACGACTTGGTATGAGATGTTTGAGTTCAGTGGAACTGGAGGTTCTGGCAAATGAATCTGCTTGATATTTCATCAAACATCGTCTTGTAAATATTTTTGAAAAAGAAAAATATAAAAATATAAAATCTATAAAACCAAATACAAAAATATAAAATTTCAAAACGAAAATACAAAATCAGAAAATTCAAAAAGACCAAAAATAATCTTCTCGACATGTCTCTTGAAATCGATTACATTTACGTACCTAAAAATGTCGATAGTTCAAAAAATTTCAAAACATGTCATTTCTAATTTTTTTAATGGCTTATGTGCAAATCAGTACATAACCCGTACTTCAAAGAGAGGAAAGTTTATCTTTATCGATAACTTATCTTAAAAACGAGAAAATAACTTTTCTTGGTCTTGAGCGGTTTCCTACAAGACATTCAAAGTTTTGAGCTTAAGTTAGGACTGTGTACGCATAACTGCACTTATCCTTAGCGTTAGAAGATAAGTCTTCTAACATTGGTTTTTCAAAAAGTTGAATACCCCGGGGAGATTGATGAACCTGAAGCCCAAGAAATAACTTCATTTCGCCAATCATTGACATTTCAAAATTATCTTTCATAAGCTTTTCAAATCTTTTTGCAAAAACTGGTTTAGGTGACTCAAAAATTATGTCATCAATATAGATTTGAACTAACAAAATGTCATCCCCGTGTCTTCTTGTAAACAGTGTCGGATCGACAATACCTTTTATGAAATGGTGTTCGATTAGAAATGAGGAAAGCTTGTCATACCATGCTCTCGGGGCTTGTTTGAGACCATATAGAGCTTTCTTAAGACGATAAACGTGATTTGGAAAGTCTAGATCTACAAAACCATCGGGCTGTTGAACAAAAACCTCCTATTTCAGTGGACCATTCATGAATGTTGTTTTAACATCCATCTAGAAAATTAGAAAGTTCTTGTGAGCCGCATATGCCATAAAGATTCTAACAGCTTCAAGTCTTGCAACTGGTGCAAACGAATCCTCGAAATCAATTCCCTCCTCTTAACCATATCCTTTGGCAACTAAACGAGACTTGTTCCGAATAACTATATTTTCAGCATCAGTTTTATTTTTCCAAATCCATTTGACTTTGATTATGTTTCTGCCAACGGGACATTTGACAAGTTCCTAAACATCAAGGTGTTTGAACTGGTTAAGCTCATCTTGCATAGATTTGATTAAATGTGATCTCATAGCATTTGCTTCTTTGATATTTTTCGATTCAATGTACTGACTATGAGTGCCCATACCACAACTTTCTGCTCATCAGTTCTTGAAGTCTTTTCCTTATCATTAACCGGCTTTGAGGGATCACCAATCACTTGTTCAAGTGGATGATTCTTAGTTCATCTATCAGTTGAGCGATGTTGTTGGTGAAATTGATGCATATTTGATGGATCCTGATATGTTGAAGAAGATTTGGAACATCGAATTCCGAGTTTGTGGTTTTGCATTATGAAACGTATTTCATCAGATCTATCTTGCAAACATCTTCTTGAACAATTTATCGGCAACTTCATTAAGACTGGAGGAATTTTGATTCTGTGGCAAATTTGTTCTTTAAAAGAGGGATACTATTAGAGGAGCATCTCCTGAGTCAACGACAAGTGACGTTGATAAGAAGTGTGGTCTTATCAAGAGTTATTTGCAGTGGAATTATTCAGGAACTTCTTTTGAGCTCGACTTAGTATTCTTCATTAATTAGGACCAAACAAAAATTATCCAAGTCTGAATGTTGAATGGTCAGATTATGAATTTTGATATGATCATTGAAATTCACGAGTTATCTCCGGGGTTCTAAATTGTTGCATTCAGAAGCCATAGCCGTGAGTTCATCAAACTTGACATGGATCGTTTCCATTATCTTTTTTGTTCGGCGGTTATAGATACGAAATCCACGTGATGACTCAGAGTGACCAACAAAAATACCAATGTCAGCCTTCGGTTTCATCTTCCCAAGATCATCACGATCATTTGTTGGATAGCAAAGAGATCCAAACACATGAAAGTATTAAACATTGGTTTTTCTACCACGAATCAACTCATATGGAGTTTTATTATGCCGGGTGTGTATAATAGAGCGATTCTGAGTAAAGCAAGCAGTAGCAATGGCTTCGGCCCACAAAAATTCTGGTGCTTTGGAAAAGATAAGCATTGTTCGAGCAGCCTTGACGAGTGTTCAATTACGTCTTTCAACTATACCATTTTGTTGAGGCATTCGAGCAATTGAAGTTTTATGAACAATGCCTAACTTTGCATAAAATGCCCTTAATTTCTCGTTTTTTAATTCGGTTCCATTATCAGTTCAAATTGTCAGAATTGAAGCCTTTAGATTCCTTTGAACTTGAGTAACAAAATCAATAATCATATCTGGAGCCTCATCCTTGTTGCGAAGAAAATATACCCATATGTACCGAGAATAGTCATCAACAATCACGAGAATATATTTCTTTCCATTGATACTTGCGACTCTCATTGGCCCACACAAATCCATATGAAGTAATTCGAGTTTGGATTCAGTGCTTGGAACCAACTTAGGTGGAAGTGAAGCTTTCTTGCTTTTACCCTGTTCACAGGCTGAACATAAATGGTTTTTGCGGTACTTAAATTTTGAAAGCCCATCAACTAGATCGTGTGAAGTGAGTTGGTTAATGGTGCCAAAATTCAAATGAGACAACCAGCGATGCCATAACCAAGATTTTGTTGATGTTGCTCTAGACATTAAGCACACTAGAGAAGAAGCCGCCATCTCAAAAATAGAGATAGTATAAAGATTTGAATCTCGAGAACCCGTAAGTAAATCATCTCCTTCTAAATTCCGAACATAACACGTGTTTGATCGAAAGGCAACTTCTAAATCTCCGTTATATAATTGTCCAACCGAAAACAGATTATGCCCAAGGCCTTAAACCTAACAGACATGACAAATAGTAATATTGCCTTGAACATAATCTCCATAGCCTGTGATTGCATCGAAATGATCATTTCCAAAGCGGATTGTTCTCATGAATTTCTCAACGAAATTTGTTAGCAGTTGAAGATTGCCAGTCATATGCTTTGAGCATCCGCTATCAAAAATCCACAGTACAAGCTGTATCACCAGCATTACATGAAACAAATGCAGATGGAAGAGTGGACGGTTTGGCTACCCATTTGTTAGTGGTAACCGGTGTATTAGTCTTAGATTTAACACTGGTTCTACACTTATGCACATTAGATTGTAATTTCACAGTTTTGCTTTTGGGTGTCCAACTAAAACCTTGTTGATATTTAAACCACTTTTGCCATTTTTTGCTTGTTGTTATTTTATTGTTCATGTAACTGCTAAGTGTCCTACTTTAACTAGATTTTTGAGATAGTGGCGACACACTCGAGACCTTATTTGTTGCGGTTAGGGTTTTAGCAACACTGAATCTAGATTTTGCAACTACAGATGTAGCTCCTAACTTCTTAGATTTTGCTGCTACGGGGGAAGTGAATAAGGCTCTCTTAACACTAGATTTTCTATTCAAAGCATTACATGCAACACATTTTTCATGAGAATGCAAAAATACATCAAGACCACAAGAAATACACACAATATTCAAACCATCGTTTACAGCATTTACAGTCTTAGAACTTGTTATACATGCATTGGTTTGACAAACATTTAAAGGTTTTGTTTTACATTTATTAGAATCTAAGCAAACACTATTTGTTGTCTTCAAAACATATGTAGATGAGCTCTTAGTGTTCTTCAAGACATTATTCTTCGATTTATTGTCATTAGACATGGGTCTTCTAACACTATTTGAACTGCCTGTACCTGTGGAATTAGAAACATTTGTGTTAGCCTTAGACTGCTTTGTTTTTGTGTCTTCCTAATTGATCTTATACATTCCTCTGGCAATTACATTCTCATTGTGTTGTTGTTTTTGCTCAATTATGGGATGTAACACCCCCATTTTTATAATATAGCAGCGGAAGCTAATCTGGGGGTATTACTTCATGGATACAACAATCATAATCATAGAAAACAACTTTAAAAGAGACGTTGTTGGAAAAATTTAGTTA